>LJIJ01003032.1:0-21800 GCA_001718145.1 Orchesella cincta | reverse complement strand
AAAGAATTATATAATCTCAAGAGAATAAGAGCTCTGACAACTAAAAACTGACTCACCGGCAGCAGCATCCAATTTTGACATCTGCCGCGTTCTTGCCGGATGGTAAAAACCAAACGATTGGAACAAAACAAAATGCTCCAATTAACAGTGTGTAATTTATTACCTGAAATTTAAAGAGACAATAATTATTATCAGCCTGATAATCAAGAGAGGTTTATTTGTATTTGCCTTACAATATAGATGATGGAGACAATCCTAGCGCGTCCCTTCGCTTTCGAAAGTTTGCTTTGGCTGCATTCTACAGTTGGGTGGTGTTGAGTTTAGGAAGATTCGACAAGATGTGAACTGATCGACTGAATATGATAATGCATTTCCCTTTTAATATAGACATCTTGAAGGCCAAGTTTAGTTAAGTTATGCAACCAGACATGAAATTTTATTGTCTCAACATTCGCATTTCGTAAGTATGTCACAACTTGTTGCTTAATTAGTAATAAAATAACTCCATCTTGCATCACTTTAACTTGATATTTAACCTTGTGATTTGTGAAGCAATAAAAATAAAATTAATTGCGTAACCATATAGGTAACTGAATTAGGTATTCCTCGTTTTCAAAACTAGCTATTTGAGAAAATTGCGAACAAATTATATGAAACATGATGAAAATGCAATGCGATGGTACAATAGCATATATGTAGACTGACCTCAGTGACCTTAAGTCGCATAAATGAGCAATTAGGTCAAAAGACTTGACAGGTGAGCCTTAATACAAATTTTTCCAGCGTTGGTGGACTCAGGCTGACTGTCGATTATGAATGAAATGAGTCACAGTTCTGGCAGCTTTCTCTCTCATATTTTGGGTAAAACCTAAATAAAAATCAATAAAAAACAGAAGGTCAAATGAGGAACAATTACTTTCTACGTCACGATTTGTACGTCATCGTGTGAAAGGGCAGCATTCTATTTGATGAACTATCTTTTGACATTTATAAACCATATCTCCTACCCAGTTACGCAACCCTCCACAAATTTTTAAGTTAATTATTATCATTGCAGTAAAATTAATTGCACTTTGCCCCAATTGAAAAAATGCTGCTTTCCAGTAATTTGTTGTAATATCTAAAAAAAACATTAGCATTTGATATTTCTTTGCTGGTATCCCGTTCAAATACAACAGGCAAAAGAATCAACTGGAAGTAAAAAGCAAGTTAAATCTCAGCGTTTATGGAATTCGATTTAATTTGGCACTACTCTACAAGTTTTTAGTCATGTTTCAGGCGATTTCAACATGGAAAAGTGTGAAAATGAAATTTTCTCCTGCATACTTATCTCAACTTGTGGGGTAGCCTTTTACAAAAATGCTCACGCAATTTACTTCACTTTTTAATGAAATGATTGAGTATGACAAGCGACACTACAAATGTCAGTAAATCTGGTATTAAAAAGTTACAAATACAAAATACTGTGAATACTTGCAATTTATATCCATATTTAAAACTAGATTTATGTCGTTGATAGCAGCATCAGTACACTGTTCATTATGTAACAAAACGTTGAGCTTAAATACTCCATTTGCAACTCCCTTGTCATCCTCCCGATATTTCCCACCCGTAATGACAACGGGAAACAACTTTGTACATCCTTCAAGAGCAGTCGACCATCTCGAATTCTTCGAGCAATTGTATGCCACCGTCGTATAGCGTTGCTACTGATCCCGTGCAATAAGCATCCAATATGAAACGCAAACAGGGTAAAAAATAACAGCACAAATATAAAAGTTACCGACAGCATCAGCGCAAATGGATGGTTATTTCTGAAAGAAACAATAGCTACATTGACAATCACTATAAAAATAAAATAAAACAATCCTAATACACCCACAATAGCATTCGTTGTAAAGTCCCTGATTGAACTAAAAGCGATACACAGTTCTCTATATCGGTGGACGATTCTGTGGTTGCAGTTCGTTGAACTCAATAACATTGTGGAAAGTAGCTTTATAAAAGAGGTAGCTAGGCTGACAGTCAACAACGTATATGTTTTTATATTAACGGCAAACGTGTGGATTGTTAATAGCCACGTTATATTCCACAGGAAACCTATGACAGTTTCTAAAAATCTTTGAAAAACTAGAGATAAACTATCATTCCTGTTGAAAACTGAATTCCATGGAGAGGAGATAACCCATGCCACCATTATTCTTATTGGGTCCCATTGTAGAGCACTAAGAATCAGGCAAAGTGGAATAAAAAAGGCTGAAGCAGTGTACATAATGACAACGTAACTAAACAATAGTCCAATCCAGTCTGTGGTTTCTCCACAGAAAATAGTTTTTATTTCTGTGATAATACTACTCTTTTTAGGTTTAAAATTCCGCTTACAATTCATTTTGTATATCCAGTTAGTTAGATAAATTAAATCAGATCCGTAACAAAATATTATGATGTCAGACCAAATTGAGAATATTAGTACCAAAGAGAGTAGCCCCACAAATGGTAGCGTGAATACACCTAACCTCACATAACCTGTGAAGTTCATAATTACTAAAGTCAAACCAGCTGAAATAATTAGTGTGTGTAACAAGCTACTAACGTAGTACAAAGTATATTCTTGCGAACATGAATTGTACTTCCAGGAATGGGTTTTAGAATCCCAACGAATCCTATATGGAGGATAGAAAGTGTCAGTAATTCTCTGATTTAAACAAAGTGCCCAAAGCACCAAATATTCAGACATTTTTATCAGGTCACAATATTTTCGTTATTGGCGTTAACGGGAAGGAGACAAGTCGATTACTGAATTTTGAAAAAGAGAGAAAATTGAACAATACTGCGAGGAACAACGGTATCGTAAAATCTATAAAGGAAACTGGGCATTTTTCAATTATGGGAATAATTGAAATACTCCCATCCTAGACTTACGTCAGTAATCAAAACTTTTAGTTGGAACACGTGCTCTTCGCAAATTGTGGTTTTCACTGACATTAAAGAATGTCAATATAAACTTAATGTAATGTGCTGTTGCTAATTTTATTAGTGCCTCTGTTTTGAGTAAGTACAGTAACTTTCAATATGAGTGTTTAACTGACATGAATATAGAAAGCTGACATTAATCATAGCTGTTGTCGAGGCATGGACATTGCCAATTGTCTGAATGAATTCAACAACCTTGTATTGTATGGTGCTATTGGGCAATATTTGTTGTCGTAAGTGGACATAATTGGATACGAGAAAACGGGACGCCGCTTTAAGTATGGAACATTTTTCCCTGCTCATATTAGCCCCATATATAGACCGACTCGAACCTATACTTATTCCCGACTAATATGAGTACTCAATGTTCATGTGACCTTCAATATTCGTGTACGTTTGGTTTGGAATGAAATTCGCAAATCAATTAACTTTCATAAAGCTGCTGAAGCTCCTCTCATTAATATTTCCTTTGTTCTCGTGTTATCATACATAAAACAACCCCCAACTAAAGCAATTGGAATGTGGGAAGCTCAAAATTGTCTTGTTTTGGTTTTATTCGTGCAAAGTGCTTTTCTTGCTTATAATCTGCTGTAAAAACTTGTTCAAATCGAATTCAATTTTGTGAATATTTTGAAACCTAAACTTGCGCTTTGACTAAACTATCAAAATGGACCAATCAGATTTTACATCCACCAGCTGGAAGAAAACCGTTGCTGGGATGAAGAGGATCAAGCAAAAGGAAGAGCAGTTGCAACAGGAAATTAATCAGAAGCGGGAATTAGTTTCTAAGATTGATTCCCACCTCGCCGATTGCAAATCCTTGGTTCATAATGTTAAAGAAGGCGTCGCTTTGTTTTCGGAAATGGAGAAAAGTTTTAGAAGCGAAAACTCGGATGAAGATGAGATTGATGAGGTTACTCCGTCCCCTGGGATGACTGTGGCGCTTCAACAACAAAGAGAGAAGTTTCTAAAGGCCGTTCGAAAATCGAGTAAAGCATTTGATGATGGAATACGAAGGTTCCAGAACACGACCAAGGTTTTGGAGGGCGTTGGAACAGAACTGAAGACTGATGTGGAGCAAACCACTAAGAAAAAGATGAGAGTTGAGCAGCAGCTCCGAAAGTGGGAGGTGGAGGTTAACGATTTTAGCAAGAAGTTGGAGAACGATGAAGGGATGGATTCGGATTAGCGGTAAGAATTAAAACTAAGTTACTGGTTAATAAAGTTAATGAAGACTTACTTTAAACTCTAATGAATAACTTTTTTTATTTCAAAAAAAAAAATCTGGACAATATCCTAGGAATCATGAAGACTTGGACAACACCACACATTCAGTACGGCTGATACTTTTTCAATTTACTTTTTTACAATCAAAATATCGAATTTGTAACTATCAAAATTAAATCTTTATAATCTTTATAATCGAATAAAAACTTTATCAAGTAACCCTTTTCGAATTTTTTAGTAGTAACCCACTTGAGTACTTACTATAACTTCATCATGACTATTGACTGATAAGATTAAGGAGTGTTGGAATGATTTTTATTTTATAACAAATATCACCTCCAATATTGTTTATAAACGTAATGAATTAACTAATATTTTGCGCCACATTCGTGTTACCCTATCGGCTTTTAGTCTAACGAGTAATTTTAATCAACAATCTTCTAATAAAATAAATGGAAAGAGTTGTCTACAGTCTAGCTAGACTCTAGACCATGAATTTATTAATTCTCGACACACCTACTTGTTGTAACTTTTCAGGAATCCAAGACCGAGTCTATGGATGGTGGGCATTCGATCGAAAAGTGAACATCTTCAACATTTAAACTATTTCATCAGGCAGATAACGCAAACAACTGGCAACTGTAAATTTGTCTATAAAACTTGGCATAAGTTCTATTCGGATAAAAGAGGAATAAGTGTGTAAAAAATTCAATTATGAAAATTTTACACTTGATGATGATTGGAATGATACTAACCCCTGATATTCAAGTTTCAGGTTATCATATTGGCATAAGGCAGTTTGAATTTATGAGAAATTAATTGATTGAAAATGGACAATTCCAATAAAGCATACACGATTTTATTAGACATTTCAATTTACAAGTTTAGTATATTATTGTGCTATTAACAATTTTTAAAAACATGATGTAAGCTGGAATTAGAACTTGTAGAGCTATAAACAGTATTGTTAGCAAAAGCGCACAAAAATAACAAGTTAAATTTATTTTAAATATCCAACTTGACTTTTTATGTTTAATGTTTAATGTAAACTGCTGAATATGGGCGATTGAATTCGTGTTGCTTAACCTGTAAAAGCTTTCCCTGACGCTAAATAGTTGTCTAACAATATGTATTGTAATGCAAACCTAATTAATTTAACTAAGAAGAAGGGAAATGGTATAATTTAAGACGACATCGTTGATATCCAAAGCAGTGTCCTTTTGTGCATAGAAGAACCTTCCAATTGTGAATCCAAGGGGTCGCATGCATCTCACCTGCCTTCTCTCCAATACTCCAGTTAGTCGACCTCTCCAGAACGTGATGGTCTCGGTGGTGTGAATCAGTGGAAGGGATGCATGATGACAGAGGAATAGGATCAGCATGTTGATTACAATCAGCAGAAATATTCCGGGAATGATGAGCACCCGTATATCTTCACGATCATACAGGGTCAATAGGGCGTAGTTAAATACGACGCATATTACCATTCCAACGGCAGTCATCGTGGGAACAAGAGCTGCACTGTCCTGTTGCTTGTTTCCATCAGAAGCCGGATTTTGATGTGTCTTTGGCGACGAATCTTGAATCGCTCATTGAGACTCCTTTCATTTGGGATTCCAAGTGACTCTGATTGTTCCGGTGATGAATTTCTGGACATGATTTCCGCCAAGTAGGGTGGCTCAGGACCAGAAGGTTCAACTGCATGAAACTTCCTTGCTAGGATCTTGTCGAGAATGGAGAAACCCAGCTTCAGAAGTGGATTAATGAGACGTTCAATCCGGTGAGGTGTTTTGTGAATGGATTCTCCCACGCTGAGTTTATGGTTCCTCTCTGTTTCCACTTCGAACACATGCACAACGGCGAGTACGGAGAGGAGAAACGCAGCATGAGTTGGCTGCGTAGAAGAAAACAGTGCAATAAAAAACTGCTGCTATCACACGACGAGGAATATCAGATACAACGTCCATCATTACCAAGTTTATCGGATCCAAATTTTTTATTAGAGGATAGATTAGGCAGAGAATTGGAAAGTTGCAGAAAGTGAGTGACATTCCATATGCCACCAGTTCATTGAGGTCCGGCAACCTCTGGGAGCTTGGCCACCCTTTGTATTTCACCCCACCGAGTTTCAAGATTTGGGTGTCAATATAGCACCATTCATCGGGTGGTCCACCGTGTACATTGTTACCAATGCTTGGATTGTTATTGCAATTGTGGTGAAATAAAGGATAACTTCCTCCGGGTCGAAAGTCCGGGTCTCCTCGTACTTTTTGAATATCACGCTGAAGTGGTAGATGCTGTAGATACTGCATAGAGTTACGAAGAGCTGCATTAGGTACCAAATCGGCATTTTCCAGGGCTTTTTGAGCTTTGGGTTGGGAAGCAGCTTTCCTTTGTCAACATCGAAGTAGTAGGGCACATCAAAGATGCGTTGGTAAACCAACTGCATGTTGAGAAAAGCTTCGCCAAATCCCATTTTTTTATTCCAATCGAGCACACTTTTTGTGACTACAGTTTGCAAATAGAACAAAGGAAATGGGCGACGTTAGCCTACAATTCAAGGGTTTTACCCATTCCGTTGATAGTTGTTTTTAACTTTCAAACATTTGCAATTTGGAATATCGGCTAATGAGTAAATGTAAAAGTTGACATGGAGGGATAGCTATTTCTTTACAAAGGAGCATTCGCAATACGATAAATTTTACCTGAATGTGATTGCTTTCTTGTTTATAAGACAATGCTAAACACTAATTCACTTTTAAATTAGAAAGGGATTTTTTGATAAACTAAGTGATACTGGAAAAATTCTCGTTATTTTAAAACATGACTTTTAAATTGAAATTTAATTTAATATCGCATCATAAATGAAAATAACAAGTTATTTTTCTCAAATGAACACGATGTCATGTCATGTATTTCATTTCTAGATGAAAAAAATAACTTGTTTTTTAGGGTTACCTTTTACGTATAAGCTACAAGAAAAACCGTTTACTATACCCTATAATGTTAACGATATTGCTTGAAGCTAAAGAATTTATACTTTATTGTAGGCTTGTTGAGCTTCAGTTAAATAGGCTTAATATTGTGTTCAAGTTTATTTGGCAAAATAATTTTACTGGCGCCATCAGCAATAAGTCCAGCATTTTTTCTGTAATGCTTTACTTACAGGGTAATTGATTTCAAAAGTTTTTTTTGTACTTCATGCTACTTTTATATTAAAGCCATTTAATTTGTTAATAACTGACCACAAGTGTAAGTGACTAGCTTTTACAAACAGAACGAAGAAAATGCGAAGTTATGCCGCAGTTCAGGATATACATACTCCATTAATAGTTATTTTCAGACTTCCTATTGAGAATTTCAATTTGGGAAGTCAATGAAAGAGCCAGTGTAAAAAAAATTGACATGCCAGGATAGCTTTGGAATCCAATAGATCCATTTACAACATGGGTAAATGTATTTCGATGTACTTGTAGTTGATTCTTAAAATATAATGCTGAATATCAATTTGAGACTTAAATTTATGACACAATGTTATTTTTACATCGGCACTTAAATGAGATTTAATTTAGCATCCATTGTTTTCCCAATAAGAAAAACAATTGTTTTACTCAAATTTGCATTAAGTAAGCAGTAAATTATTTTCTTTGGCTTAGTTTGTGAGATATGAGTGACTGGGTGTACTTTTTATATTCGTCTATATTTAGCAGTTATTTTTACCGTCTCGATTTACTTGATCTTTTGCCGATTTTGACAAAGCGTGAAAAATTTGATTTTTCTTGTGGGACTTAGTATGGAAAATTTTAAACTGGGATGGGACCAGCCTGAGGGAAAAAATCATTTTGATGAGGAAAATGCAGATTCTAATCAAAACTCCGAAAATTAATACTGTGGCTCTGGTTTGATTAAATGTTTAGACAGCTGTATTGATATGAACAATCAATTTCCATCAACATTTATCCTTACTGACCAATCAGTAAGACCAACCAATAAAAATTTGACAAATGCACACATGTTGACTTGATATTTAATATACCTAGCAATACACGTAAATTGAACATACATACCAAATCTAAGGTCAATCGGAGCTCAACTCAAATATTACTTTCCTCGTGAGTAAAGTATGAGTTTAGTTTGAAATACATGCTTAATGCATGTGTGCTAAATTCCAAAGATATAAACTCAGAAGGTGAAAAAACTAAATATAACGGAGTAATAAGCATACAAATGCACCATGGAATCACTTTGACTTCTGCAGCACCTCAAAAGCTTTCATTGTATGTTCATATTAGATGTTCCACTTCATATGGGTTTTAATTTTGTACGTGTATGTAGACATGTAACAACAAAAAGAACAAGATAAAAAATTTAATAAAACTTTCTAATTTTTTATACATAAATCAAGGTATTTCGATAATGTTGGTGGATATGGTATACACTGCAAAAGTATTAGTATTGGGATCATCTTAAAATGGTCAATTCCTAATCTTGTCATGTGACTTTTATGGGCAGAGTTATACTGACTCATTGTGAGTCAAGTCAATAACGAACCATCATCTGTCTCGCGTTAGCCTTCCCGTCTGTGCTGGTTTATTACTTGCTACACTATACATAACTATATTAGCGCTACAATATAGATATCGTATTTTCATTGACATCAACGTTGTCCTACGCAGAAAATGGTACTGATTCCAGCCTATAATGTGTCGGTGAAAATACAGTCCCGGTGTGCTGTCAAAATAATTTTTTCTCAAAACCAGCATGTTTTCACTTGTTTTTAATACATGTAATTGAATGCACAACAAAACCATAAAGTAATTATGACTCCACAACACACACATAAGTAAGAGCACTTATTTTGCAAAGGCTGGGCAAAATAAAAGTATTTAAATACGTGTATTTAAAATGTGTATTTAAAATACTCTTTTTTATTTATTTTATTTATTCGAGCAGGTTCGATGTATTTTAAATACTTTTTTATTTGGACTATTCATCACTATTTTGTATTTAAAATATAAAATACATTTTTTCGGAAAAATGTTTAAATTAGCAATACATTGCACTACTCATGTAATTTTTTTTGCAAACTTGCAATGGAAGTGGTATATACACTTGACTGGTATGCACTTTCTGAAATACATTACTGTTTAACATTATGTCATCACATGTCAAAGAAGCCCTACAGCAGCAGCACATTTCATCAAATCCGTTCTTTATTGTTGATTCTGATTTAGTTTGATCTTTTAGCAGAGGTTGGTACAAACCCGGATTATGGTAATAGGATTACGGATTATAATCCCTAATCCCAATACGAAGATCAGTTTAAAAAATTATAATCCATAATCCGTAATCCCAGTAATCAGATGCATACATCGTAATCCCTAATCATTCCCGATATCGAAATTAAAATTCACATCAATCCGTAATCCAAATCCGGATTATGTTGATTGGATTTTTCTGAAATCTGTACGCATGCGCAACGCAACCTGCAAATCCTAAGCGATAGAAATGAATAGAATAACAAAATACTGTATGTTATTTTCTGTTAAAATGCATTAAACAATAGTCAAAGTTTCCTGTCTAACTTAAGCTTTTTCTTCATATTTACATTCTAAATTCCTAAAACGTCATGTAATAAATACCTAGATTTCCAGTTTTGTCAGTTTTGAATACTCAGAGGTACCGTATTTTGAATTCAAGTTGTAATTGAACTTTAAAATGATTGGATCATTTTCACAAGCTCGATTAAATATTGGTAGCAAAAAACCGTTTTGAAAAGGAAATACTTTTCTGATATTGCGATGTAATATAAAAATATAAAAAAAGCAACGAATTTTTGAATAGGTGTATGTGCTTTGAAGTAGTGTTAAATAACGGTATATTAAATGAAACAAGGTTAGAATCACTGCTGTCGTGTTTGCACCTTATAAAGCAAACTGAAATCATGGATTGGGATTATTCCGTAATCCCAATCCCGTAATCCCGGGTTTATAAATCTACTTTTAGCGAAATCCGTAATCAACAATCCCAAAAATCGTAAGTAATCCCAAGTTGTAATCCCAATCCACAATTTCAAAAACGTTAATTCACAATCCTTAATCCGGCACCTCATTTTTCGGGATTGCCAACCTCTGTCTTTTAGTACCCTATTTGAATCTCGTTTTAAAACTAAATTGCATTATTAAGTGGCTAAAGGCAAGCCATAATCCATACTGAATTGTATGTCCGTAAACATTCTCCTGGTCACACAAATACATTGACCGATTTGGATCAAATTTGGCACATGGGTCATGGTCATGGCTCTCCAACGGCATTATATAGAACATTTTCAGTGAAATCAGTTGCACGCTTTTAAAGTTATACGTGTGCAAACAAACAAAAAAGTCATCCGATTTGGCTGAAAATAAGTATTTAAGGGTTATATGACATGCCTAATTCATTTCTGTCCCTTGACTGACAAAAAATGTCACCAGAACAACATAAAATGACATCAGATTAAATTTAGAAATTCAGCCACCGAGCCACGTCTACCGGTCCACTTACGTGGTTTTAATTATTAATGTTAATTCTGAAATATTTCTACTTTTGAAATTGACCAATTAGCATTTTAAATACACATTTTATTTAAAAAATAAATTTACATTTCACAAAAAAATCCCGTTATATGTACATACATTCAATTTTATATACAGCTTATACGGGGATATGAAATTGGGTTTTCGTTGCTAGTATTTTGTATTTTGGGATTTATTAAAATAAAGTATTTTATTTGTTATTTTAAAGCGATTCAAGAAGTAGTATTTTAAATGAGTATTTATTTAGGGGGTATTGGAGTATTTTTATTTCGTATTTTGAATTGAGTTATTTTTCCCAGCCCTGAAAATGTCGGATTGCCACTTTTACCGTATCTCATCGAAGTGTGCGCCTGCAAATAGCACGATTATTATTAATTCAGATGAGAATGTTAAGCAAAATTATAAAATACAACATAAAAGTGATACAGATTAAATGATAAATTGATGAGAAAATGTTACATGAAAGTACATGAACTGGACATTATCTCATCCCTGCAGCACCTTTAGTCTCTACAGCACCTTTAGTCCCTAGAGCCCCTTTAGTCCCTAGAGCACCTTTAGTCCCTGCAACACCTTTAGTCCATGCAACACCTTTAGTCGCTGCATCACCTGTATTCCCTGTATCGTCTGTAGTCCCTTCATCACCTTTGGGTTCCGCTTGTGCATAATTTAGTAAACTCAGCACAGCAACGGCAACGATCATCATTATTACTGATGACCGTAAATTTGGTATTTTTGTTTGAATTTTAAAACCCATTATTCCGTACAAGATGCTGTTCTCCTTTTTGTCTATTAAACTAAAAAACAAGAAAATGTTAGTTTTACAATATAAAATCGTATGCCATTTGCCACAAACAAATTTAAATGTTCATACTTTTTCTCCTTGATTCCTTGTAAACTTTGGTCTGCGCTAGCCGTAGCTTTGTCCAACGTCCAATTGTAATCAGTACAGCTACTGGTTGTTACACGTTACAGTTTCAATTGAAATTTGAGTTGAAACTGAATACGTTTTCCGGCAGCGTCAATCTGGACAGAGTCAATATCACTGACTCTAATCTCCACCTAAAGTAATAATACCGTACGTTGAAGCTCACTTTGTAAAACAAGTAATGACAACTTTCACATCGGCTTTACTATGACTGAACCCAGAACAAAAACTGGATATTATGAATGATAGAGGTCCGATGGCATGATATTGTGGCTAATTGTGATGAAATAATTTGCCATGCATGTGATGCCAATGGTGCGATGTAAATGCATGCGTGCCATGCATTGCCAAGTGGCATGTATCTTCCACATGTCAGGTAAGGCACGATGTAAATGCATGCAAAATAAAATTTTGCAATGCAAAGCAAAAAGAAGTTTACTGTTTTCTTTGGTTCCGAAGAGCTCTGCTTCACTGATTTAAACAGGCATCTAACCAAACCAATTGAACAAATCCATAGAATAATTTTCTATATATATACAACATATATAGAAATAGTTGTATATATATAGAAAATTATTCTATGGAACAAATCAACTTTTAATGAAGCCAATCAAGTCAATAACTTGAACTCTTGGTATGATATGATGTCCATCTACATGTTATACGACAGTGACATTACTTATATCTGCATTCTAGAATCTGAATGTAGCAAAAAGCATCGAGTAAGCACATTGCTAGTATTCTTCAAAACTTTATAGGATGGAAACAAAAAATAAATATATAGTACGTCGTAATTAGTCCCATGCTGAAGATCGTAAGTCAGCACCATCATAGCATAGATAATATTTTTATTTAAATCCATGTTTTCTTTAACTCGAACGGTTCTTGTGTGTTATTTGATAGCTAATTTTTACATGTCAATTCCTCAGATAAATGTATGTTGAAATAGTCATAACTTGACGTTTGTCGAGTGATATTGACAGCAAACCATATTTGCGATACCCATCTTAATACCGGTTTCCAAATTCTGTGTAGCATATCTATACCCCACTTTGCCCAAAATTATATCATCAGCTGTCAAAGACATTAAACTACCAAAAAATGATTTTCCTTTATTATTTCGTACCTATACAAAGTAATATCCATTTGAAACAATATATTAGTCCGGAGTTGCAAGAATTTAAAAAACTAGACACTGCGTACTGGCTTTGCGATTGCTGACCTCATTTTTCGACTTTTGCCCTTCCTTTGTCTTGTCACAATATTTTCAAACACGTGAAAAACAACGGGTTCACAAATCAAATACGCAAAAAGAAAAAAGAAAGGTAGCTCAAATTTTTATTCCAAGTACCTACTCCATGTCACGCATTTTTTATTATTCAAATCGTAGTCATTCCATGTTATGAGTATGGAAAGATCATGTACTACCTAAAACAACTTGTGTTTTTGACTTCATACCTACATAAAAATCATGTAAGTATAGAATTCGACCAACAAATACCTCGTGAAACCTACTGTTCTTACATCCTTATTCCTCAAGCAATTTTTTCTTCTTGAAAAATAAATGTTTTCTAAGAAACTTATCAAAATCCTACGGCTTCGCATGTTCATTATGCAAATAGGCCAGTGTTCCCCGTTTTGTTGGGACTATGAGCAAGATCGACTTACTGCAGCGAATAACTATTCCTACTGGAATTTTTGCGGTTTCGTTTTCTACACTGTCACCTATGGTATCATCCACTTTCTCCGCTTTTTCTACAATACCTTTCACACTTCCAATACCATATTCAATGATGAGCTGAGCGAATTTGATTTAAATTTGAAAAAGATTGCACCCGCCGTCATGGCTTGTGACGTAGCCATTTCGGCAATACTTCTCGCCCTTTGCTGTGGATTCACATTAGTTATTCAATGGAAGGATGAGTTTATACACTTTTTCAATTCCCTCCTAATTTTGAATGCTGAACTTGAAGGTAATTATTATCGAATAAAGCCTTAGTTTATAAACATTCATGCATAATTTTTAAACCTTGTTTTGCAGAAAAGTTTAAAGTGCCACTGAAAAATCATTCTCTGCTACGCCCAACAACTCTCATGGTGGACTTCTTTAGCTTTACAATCGCCAGCGTAACCCTCATCATCCCATTTTTCTATGCCGTATTCTTCCTCCAAACGGCAGAACCATTGCATCGTTTCCTCGCCGAAGTGTTGGAGGTTCATGTCACGCTGGAACTACAATTCATCCCTCACATCCTATTCATCATGTATTTCGTTCTGCAGTGTTGTAACTTTGCAGCATTTTTTCTCATTCTTGGCTTAATGTACTTTAAATTCATGGTCTTTTGGGTTAGTTCTCTTCACCCCACCTCCATCACTATTGTTTGCTCAGGACGAGCTGCAAATGCAGTGAAATATGACACTTCACTAGGAGAACTTGACGGGCGAACTATGATCTCGCTGTATAAAACCCACCAAGTTCTCAACACGATGTTTGTCCAGTTCGTTGCAAATAAACGGGCAGCCTCCTTACAAGCCTCAATTCAAGTCCTTGTGGTTGTTGCAGCTTTTGTCTCCATTCGATATTTTAAACTGATGCTTCTCACCCCAGGGTTTCAATTAGCCTTCGCATGTGTTGGAGTTGGCTTCATGATCGTGTTTGTTGAGACAAAGGTAATTTCAGAAGCGATTGAGGCTTCGGAACATCTTCAGAAGAAGATCAGGAATTCAACAGGGAGAAAGTCGGAGATGGTAAGGAGTGTGGTACATAGTTGGGCGTTGAAAATCCCTGCTGCTTATCCATATTTTACGATTAGTCGGGTCACACTTCTTGAATTTGTGGAGAGGACTGTAAGAACTATCGTCGATTTGCTGGTTGCTTACTAACTAACGCTGCGAAACACAATTCATACTGCACTTCATTTTTCCTAATTTTTATTATTTTTTCAGAAATCCCGTTTAAATCCTGATTTTCCAGAGTTTTCATAGTTAATTTTTATAAACCAGTGAAGAGTGCAGCATTGCTGATGTAAACGCACGAAATAAAAATCAAATCCACAATTAGGAAAGATTTAAAAGTAATTTTATTTAGTCCTAATCGAATCTACCATTTTTGAACAAGCTTTCACATATTTATAGTTCACAGTTATAAAACAACCACAAAAGTAAGCAACATTTCTGCTGCACAGAATTGAATTACTTTCTTATTTCACATGCAATTTTCTCAGCGATGCAGATTATTTAATTAACATACGATCCGTTTAAAAATCAACCAAAACTACAATAGTATTTTAGCATAACAGTAAAAAATGGGCAAATAAAGATGTTAAACCGAGTGTGGAATAATTTATGAGACGATGTTGATTAGTGGTTTTGCAAGTATATAAATGAATGAAGTACGAGTCCGAATTCTTCAGACGAAATTTATAGACAACAAAATTGAAATAAATATACTAATTCATAGATTTGGTTTAGTAGTTTATTTGAATTGTACAATTTCAATTTAGTTTCACATCAATAATATGCATAGTATAATTAGTATGATATAGTTTCAACAAATTTTAGCATGAAATAAAGGTACACGACATGAAAGTATGACTCAAGACTTAGAACAGAAGACCGTGAAAGTAATCCGTCAGCACAGAAACTATATCCACACGATCGAGCGACACTCTCCGGACCACGTCGTCTCCCGAACTCCTTCATCATCATTATCAACCCAATCCTGTGGTTCGGGTTCCAAGACTTCCCTTGGTTGTTCGAAGACCACTCTTTCGTACACAGTCGCTGGACATCCCAATGAGATCGACTGAAGACAAGGCATCAACCTCCAAATGCTTGAATCATGCAATCGCTCCTCAAATCCAGGAACTCGCCTATAAATATCCCAATCCCCAATTCCACAGATTTCCACGTGGATTAGCGACTTGAATCGAAACAGGAAATATGGTGTTCCACAATATTCCACAAAGAAAACTTTCTTCAAATGGGGCAGGTTGCAGCTAAACGGATTCCCATTCACGACACGATTCCTCAAAGGTAATCTCACACTCGTTCGGAACTGAATCAGAGTCTCCGCAAAGGGTTCCAACAACGTAAACACATCCTCTAGATATGGAGCGTAATCAAATGACAACTCCACTTCCCTCAGTGGTGGTCTCCGCTCCAAGCTGCCGAGTCTCTCCAAATCGCCAAGGAGGATGAGAGCTTGCAGCACCTCCAAATTGTGAAATCCATAAACTGCTTCACAAAGCGGGCTTGGGATGCTCCTTCCACGCTGGAACTGATAAGCGCTTGACATTAGCTGGAACACAGCAGCTGTTCAAAACTGCATCAACCGTAGCGAGGCTCGTATAACTTAACTCAACAGTTTCCAAATGCTCCAGCTGGGTAATGGGTTGCGTCTATAAAATTCCTGTATCTCGTCTTCCAGAAGAGGGTTTTCGTACTCCCAGTAGACATCTACTCGCTTGAGATTCGGAAGGCGGAGCAAACACTCCCGTAAAGTTCTTTGAATCTCCAAGTTTCCCAGCCTGAGTTCCGCATAGCCATCAAAATAAAATTTTGCGAAATGAACATGACCCAAAATCCAGGAGTGAAATGATGCTGCTCCAGTACTCCCTCCATTCGTCGCCCAAGTCTTCATGCTCATGTACAAAGTCGCAATGACATCTAATGCTTCTTCCCGGAAACGGATTTCCTGGGTGAGTCCTCATATCCTCCATGAAGTTTTCTACATCGTCAGTTGCGTGGAAAACATTCACAGAGAGGCGTGGACGCCGACTATCGTGCCACTGATGGGGACCTTCATCCGCAATTTCGAAGTAGAGTCTTGTATTGGAGCCGTGAGTCTGATTTTCCTCATCAATCCCCTCCTTCAAAGATTGGCAGAGTTCTCGTGCTTGTCCACCTAGTCCGAATACAGTGGTTCACACCGTTCGATAAAGTATGGAGCGACCTGAAAGTAATTTTGATAATATCAAACTCCAAACTCTACAGCTGATCAGTTATCCAAGAAATCCCAAGAAAATTACCTCACTGATAAGACTCTCCGTTCTTTGTGGCTCCACCCAGTCATGCCAGACGGAAGAGGCTACGGAGAAGGCCAGCTTGTCCTTGGGATCCAACTTATTAAATACATTTTCCCAAACCTAGTACAAAAACAAGAAGGGGGAATTTAATCCATGAACAAATTGTTTCTGAAAGGTTAAATGGCAAATCAAATCGAACGTTTTTACATGAGGAATATTATCCGCCGGAAATCGATCACCTCCTTCCATTTTTGCTCCAGTTCTAAACGTCCAGGATCCAAAGTTCCAGCTTCAGGGTTTTCTTGAGAGTTCCGGTTAACCAAGCTGCTGTAGAGTAGACAAAAAATTCGCGTTTGTTTACAATTTTCGCATCCCCTCAAGAATGAAACTCGTTTGCATCAGGCCGGTGCATTGAAAGATAAGAGAAGTAATCAGTGGGAACTGGGCAAAAGCTTACAACAGTCTCAACCTCAAAAATTGTTGTTTTGCTCGTTTTTTTTGGCATAAAATTGAAAGTGACCAAACCAAAGCTAGTTTTCTCAGCTTAATTTAATTGTTGGCTAACTTTCGGCATCACCCTGGTAAAGAGCAGAATGGGGATCAGTACTACAGCAGTTGGGGAGGAGGTGAGCACACCTGAGTCGGGATCGGGTAGCTTCATCTGGAGGAGATCCAGAGGAACAGCCAGGTGATGATGAGCTAGGTAAGTATTTAATACATTCTGTTTTTATTGATTTGCCTGTTAAACACGAGGAAATTACAAGGGAGTTAATTAATCCTTCTCAGATCATCTTGGGGGGGCTGAGGAGGAGAACGAGGAAATCGGAGTGTTTTTGGACAAGGGTCCCCGTGACGAGCAAGCTCGTTTGGTGCCCGAGCTCCATCAGCGAATGGTTTGTCTCAATCTTTACCCCATTGATTATTATTGATTATATATTAATTAATAAGACGCTGGTGTTTCATGATAAGTTTTTGAAAATAAAATCTTTCCTTTGCAGGATGAACGCACGGAAATGCACCGGGCCCACATGGTTTCATCAATTGGAGATTGCCGAGGAAGAGATGCGTCGGCTCGCGGAAGTGGCGCGTCGGCTTGTGGAAGAGATGCTTCGGCGCGATGAAGAGATACGTCGGCTCCAGGAGACGACGCAACAGATGAGTGAACGCCAGGTTCCAACCACCCACCCTTGTAACGCTTGTGTCACGCTGGCCTAAACCCACCCACCCCCTTCCGTCACGTAACGCTATGATGTTCCATATACATATATGTATATGAACATAAATGGCATTCAGTAATTTTGGTAAGCATGGGTTCCGCACCTAATTGCAGCTAACTAGAAATAGTTCGTTCGAAAAGGTAGGTTAGATCTTTAAAATCATCTATCTTCTAGCTCAACTTGGACAGAACCAAAGCAAAAGAACAATAATACTGTATTTCATTGTTAACTGAGTCTGGCGAAATAACTTCACAATGTCAAGAGTTATCCCGTTGCTGAGACCAAATATTGAAGCGCGTGGAAGACGGGACAGTGATGACGATTGGGACAGCCCACCTCCGACGCCTGCTCCGAAGGAACGTCCGAAAGAAGAGGTGGATCCATTGTCACTGTTACCCAAAGCGGAGGCGAGAGCTAAAGAAAGCAAAGACTCAAAGCCAAAAATGACAAAATCAGCCGCTACTGGCGACACAAGTTCTGGGGGTCTGATATTAGTGATTCCGAAGAGGATTATGACATTTGCGTACATCCCCCACAACCACCGCCAACCCGAGAACAGGAACTAAATACTTACGAGGCACGTAAGCTCATATCATTCAGCGTGGAACCAGAAAAAATTGGCAGGAAATCTATTGCTCCAAAGAAGGAAGCAGTACCGGCCCAGAAACCCATACTGAAGCGCAGTTTTGAAGATGAAACTCCAGCTGACGTGGAAGAGCAGAACCTGAAAGACAAGAGGTTTTGGGATAAGTATCATCCACAATATGGGACAAGGAACAGTCAGCAGTCCGTTGATGAGAAGATTTGGGATGACCAAGGCGCTAGTCACTCAATTAAAAGCCAGCACGCCGAACTCGATTTAACTGGAAAAAATGAGGAGCCAGGAAAGGAGACTGGAGGGGATCAGAAGGCTGGGAAAGTGAAGATAGATGAAGATAATAACCGGAAACTGAACCAGAAGCCTGAGAAAGTACCAGGCACCAGCGGCTCATCTAAAGACGAGAAATATGATGCTGCAAATGATAAGAAACTAGAGCAGAATTACAAAGCCGAGAAGATAGATGAACTGTCAAGTCCGATTCATCCTACTAAGCACCACCCCTACAAAGTCGTCAATTTTGACAGAAAGGGTATTTCAAAAAGTGTAGGCGAGCTTCCTAATTCCAAAGACGGTAAAGGAGGAGATAAGTTTGGAGAGAATGAAAAGGCTGGTCCATCTGGCACTAACAAGAAATCCGAGAAACGTGAAGGTACGAAATGTTTATTTAGAATTGTCTACATATACCTGGAGTTATTCAAACTTTCCAGTTTAACAACTTGTAGGTCCACATAAACATAAGATGGGACGTCTGAGAATTGTGGTCGACCCTTGGTACGAACGACATGAGCCTGGAGTGTACAGCGCAGAAGATGTGAAGGAAGATCTGAAACTTGCTCAGAAACAGACACGTGTGAAGTGAAAAATCCAGAGGAACACGAAGGAGCTGAGGAGGCGTCTCATGAAGAACCTTTACCTTATTTCCAATGGTTAGAGGAAGACGACCAAGTACCTGAAGTGGAGGACGAGACGCGCAAAGTGGGATGCAAATGCGGAGGCGAGACGGACCTGGAAGAATGCGAATGTGGGATCAACGGAGAAGAATGTGAATGCAAAATGGAAAAGAAAACATGCGAATGTGGAGGCGACATTTTAAACGAAGGCTGCTCTTGCGACTGCAACTGTGCATGCGAGATTGTGGAGAAAGACCTGAGCGTGGCGGAGCAAATAGCAAACGACGTGAATGATCTGGTCTGCGAGAGTGGGGTTTGTTGGAAAAATCAAAGCTTCGATGCAGATGGTGAAGAAAGCGAATTCCAGAGCATGCTGGAGCTGCCCTATGATGATCCAAACAGAGTCTGGGACGCACGCACTTGGAAAGATACGATGGAAGCTGTATCCCCCTAAACACTGGAGCGTGTTGGAGAAAAAGTGGGGCTCGGATAAGGAGAAGATCGAGGAAAAACGAGGGGAATTGCCTTGGGGCAAAAATCCCAATTATGCTCCTTGGGATGATGAGGACTATGAAGGACCTTGGGAATGGCAAAGAGAATTAATGGAACAAGAAAGTATGTACTCATAACAAAACTGCCTCCTTCTTATTCCAGAAAATGAACATTGGAGATACTAACTAATTGTAATTTTTACTGTTACAGGGAAACATACGACTTATCATTGGATCGGAAGTAAGAAAATATCAATTACTCCCAAGTATCTCCCCATACCTGGCGTTACTGTCATCGAGAAGGAGCCCGTGTATCCTGGACCTCATTATCACAACTGCAGTAAGTTTCAACTTAATTAAGGAATTCTTGCGCTTTTTCTGTTAAAACTGAATTGTATAATTTTATCTTTATTATTTGTACTTGTAGATGAGGAATGTGTGGAAGGGTGTCCAGCTAGAGGGCCAAAGGGGTGGCCGTATCAGGACGTTCGATTTATGGTTGATGTGGAGGGAGTCACTCGTATTGTGACCCAGACACGGGTTAGGTCTCGAGGACGTCACATTCGAATGTACACTCCATCAGATCCAGAAATCATCTGGTATGTTCCGCCGAGCCGGTTTTATCCTCCCCTCGAATTTCCACTTGCTGGGGATAATCTGCTGCCTCTGAAGTCATATGAAGAGCGACACTTGAACTTTGCGAGCTACAACGAAGATTGGCATGTTGACTGGCATTCCGCTTACCTTTTTTTGATAACGGCTATTTGCTGCTCCATTTTCTTTGTCCTCGTTGCTTGGGAAGTTTTCAAAATACCACACATCTGGGAGCCTTGGAAATGGAGATGTCCCCTTCTCAAAGGAGAATGCGATCAAATTGATTGAAATGTTAAAGATGCAGGAACGATATCCAATTCTCAAACAATAGATTTAAAGTCATACAATGTAAATTTACTTTTTAATTTGATGGTTTTCAATAAAAGTTTTATCACATGTACACGTTTTGCGTTGTTTGCTTCCGCGATTTAAAAAAACTATATTTGCAAAGGTTCATGTCGAGGTTTTAACTTAAATTTTCTGAATTATCCATAATACAATGAGCGCAATCAGGGTTGGAAAGAGAGTGACCGCGATGATCGCGTCATGTCGAGCAAATTGCTGGTAGATCTCCAAATGCTCTTCCCAAAAATCCGAGATCTTTTGTAAATCTGTTCATTATTCTGCCTGAGACAACAACACAATTTCAAACTATGGACGAATTAATCAACGGAGAAAGTAACAAGCATGTGTATTTTTGAAACCTGAAGGACTATGATTGAAGAAGTTAATTGAGGTGTGAACCAAACTCCAAAGCATTTTGTTGGGCAACTTCACACTGATTTTCATGCAATACATGAAAAAATAAAGGCTTTGGTGAGATTCAACAAAAACATGACTCCCAATAATCCACCAAATATCAAATATTCACAGTGAGCTTAGCATCGTCTGGTTCAGAAGATGCTACTGTTCTCTTTCTCCTAAAATTGATTTCAAGTATTAATTCCATATAGAAATGTTTTGTCAGCCTAAATAAACTGCAGCCTTACAAATAGTTGAGTCAATAATTCGATCCGTTTAACACACCTTGGCACACAAAAAGAGAGATAGCATTGCAACGAGGCGGACTGGAGAGCCAGAACTACTTAAACAACCCCCATAAAACTCCGAGTCCGAGAGAGCTTTCACCCTTCTTCTAATTGTTCCTTCCTTTAGCTTCTAGTTTGGAATAAGTGACTACTTCTACAGCTTGGGGTAAAGCTTTCACAATAAACTTTTCTCTTGCTTCTACTTCTCTCTTGCTACTTTTGTATGAAGAAAGTCATTTCCTGCTTTCA
>LJIJ01003031.1:0-21802 GCA_001718145.1 Orchesella cincta | reverse complement strand
CCGACTCGCTGCGTTACAAGGCTCTGGAAGCGGACAGAGAACAAGTCGCTTTCCACGGGGATCGCCTACGTTCCAGTTCAGCCTCACAAACCGTGCTCACGCGCCACTTCCACCAGGCTCAAGCGCTGGTCGCTTCCACCCACAAAGCTTCAGATCTCAGTTGACCACTAGAGCTCGGAACTTGAAGAGGAGAGGTCGAGGTTCAGATCAGGCTGCCCCTCAATCCGGGATGTCCAGGCCAATCAACCAACGGAGTGTTACGGAATTCAAGCTGTAGGATTTGTTTTGGCGAGTGATAAAAGGTGGAAGGTCCACCAAATGAAGTTGGAGACGATTCGGGTGAATATCTAATCACAGCGATCCAGCAGTGAATGAATGAGGACTGTTGCTCCACTCCCAAAAACCGACCTTTGCGAAGCAGCTACGATTCCACGTTTACATTACCTCCGTATTTGTTTGTTGAGACGCCAAAATACTCAGAACTGTCATCTCCATTCACACAGCGACGGGAGGGGCGAGGCGATCGATTGCAAGCTGTGGAGCCACAATCATTACAGCGGGAGCAAACGAAAAAAGCTATTTGAATCAATGGGTTGACACGCTGCCATCAAGGAATACCAAATATGGCAATCAATTCTGCGCTACTTCTGGAAGGGTGATGTTGCCTCAACTCGCGCAAGTGAGGATTTAAAGAAGCACACTAAGCTGTGCGAAGAGAGGAGTTATGTTTAAATGAGCAACTAAATTTGAATAAGACAAGTGAAAAATTCGTCCTTATAGTCAAATACACGTTATGGACGTTTCATTGCGGTACCCAGAGTGGTCGGTTTATGGATTTTAAGGACCTCATGGAGAAGGTTCGTGAAACCCATTCCGTACTGAGTGAATGGCTGAATATTCGCGACATTGCATATGCAGAGAGCGAAACACATTGGGAATTGTTTGTGTGATGCCCGACTCCGACACCGAAAACGAAGATGGTCCCCTTCCCCACCCAATGTTAATGAGCAAGCAGTTACTTATTACCGGAACTGGGAGGGATCGGGCTTTGAAGTCTGTAAATGGATGTTAGAGAGCGAGGAAAGCATGTCTTCTTGCCAGCAGAGTCCACCAGCTCCTCCATGCAAAGGAGGATAGAAGAGGCTGAACTCCAAAGGAGCCAACATTCTCCGTTTCGCTAGATTGCCAATTCAATCCAGATCTTCATAAAAATCAGTTGACGGCGTGGAAGCTGCCGCACTTGAAAGGGGGTGGCGCGCTGGCACGTTGTCAGATGGGCTGATTAAAACAAGAGTGGTCCAAGCTGTGCTCTACCTTCCCTACCAAAATAGAGAAGTCTCAACCTCCACGAGTTGACTAAAGATCTGAGTCTGGAGCATTTTGTCCTGTTTTCATCGGTCGCCACACTTTTCGCACCCCAGGACAGAGTAATCAAGCGCAGGAATGCTTTTGAGGATGCGCTGGCTCACTACCGACATTCAATTGGCTCCAGCCACGACAGTCAACTGGGACAGTGGGGAGAGTTGGGATCGCCAAGAGGGTGGTGGCTGGACTCAAGTCGATTTCAACCCTCCAAGGGATGTCAGCCCTTGAGTACGTGATGAAAACGCAGAGGGCTCATACCACAGTGCTCAATATTGAGTCTTTTGTGATACTGAGTAAATATGTGCCACAGGTTGCCACCTACTTGGATGAGCGGCTTTGGAAGGCATCCGTGGGCTCTAGTTGCTCTGCAATTATTAAATCCAGTGACTTTTGGCACAGTATGACTTCCGAGAGTCTTGAGGAGAAATAGGGCTGCTCAAGCTCCAGCTTGGAACTATTATCAGGAACGTGCTCAAGCTCGACTCCGGAGGTGGAGGAGACACACGAACCTCCAGGAGATGGGGGTAGACTCCTCATGTTTGTGGAGATTAAGAAACAGCCTTCAAACATTGTTAGGAGCGGTTGGTGGTGATGCGGGGGGCGATTAAGACTGCAATACACTCAACCTCCTGGCCACACCCTCGTTAATCTCATTGAGGGAAATGTTGAGGAGATAAGAGCCCGCCGCACATGAGCAAGTGAATCAGCTCATCCTCGAGGATTCCCCAGCTCCCCGAACAGATATCCCAAAACCCGGACAGGAGGCTAAAATATTAGGAAAGTTTCAGAGTTTGCTCACCGGAGTTACAGGAGTTCTTGGTCCGTATATTTTAAAGGAGTTGGTCGGTTGGTTTGTTTGATTCGTCCCCGTAAAAACGAGAGGGTGGAAGACAGACTCAAAAAGGCTCTGGAGGGTAAAGCCATCTCTCTGGATCAACATCTGAGTAAGATCCGTTGTGTGAGTGGAAATATAGCAGAGCCTCATCTCGGGTTGGAGCCAAGCATTTGGGAGGAGTTGAGTCAAAACATGGATGCCATATTTAACTGCGCTGCGAGCGTGCTCCACACCGAGCACTACAGAAAAACTTCTGCTACTGATATGCGGCCGTTAACGTTGGGGAATACGAAATGTTTTGGAATTTGCAACTGAAAACCAGCTAAAACACGTCTTCCACGCGTCTTCCATGTTGCTTGGCTACAGTGGAGATGACGGCCCGATTCGGAGCGGTGGCAGGAAACTGGAGAATATGACAACGTCACGACGTTTGGCTACCCGTCTCAAAATTGTGGGGGATATGCTGATGAAGAAGGAGCGGCCAGAGGAATCCCACTAAACTCTTTAGATTTCCTCTCATCGTCGGGAAAGAGAGACGGGAGAGATGCTCCCTGGAAAATAACCACGCTCTCTTGAGATTTATGTTTATAATGAAAAATGGTGTGATTTCCTCCTCACCACATCCTTGGCCGACACTTCCGGTGGATGAGTGTGCAAGGTCAGCGTCCGCATCTTTTCGATGAGAGAGCGAGCTCCACCCAAGTCTTTAATTTGACGGTTGCTCAGGCCGACACGGACCAAGATTTTGTAAAGGTGCGGCAAAGATTTGGACATGAGGTGGAAATTGTCGAGTATTCCGAGTTTGTCAAGAAAATTCAAGAGGCGGGGGAGAAAGAGGGGAATGCGTTGGGGCTGTTTAAAGACTTTTATAGGGATGAGAGCATCATTTTGAATTTATTCTCCAGTGCGGCCATCCTCAGACGCTGGGTGGAGGGTGGAGAGGACGCAGCAGAGTTGTGGAGGAGCAAAAACGTCGTGGAACTTATTCCTGATTATTTTGAGACGCAGGAAGGAGCCATGGCCTATTTTTACAGGGACCTCAGCTTCTGCAAGAGTCAGGGGTGGTTTGAAAAGTTTGGGTTGTAACATCATTTTTTGTATAATATCTTCAAAATAATATGTGAATCAACTTGACTTACAGTGTAAAAGCGTAACATTGTGAAAGGCGAAATAAAAGCAACTGGAACAAAGAAAATTGTTAATAATTATATCAACTAATTTCACATGCGCTGTTAAAGGGGAGTTTAGCAAAATTTCCGAGACATATACCAGTTCTGGACACAAGTGTATCCACAAGTGATTTGTAGCGGACGAGATTTTTCTTTTGTTGGTGTTTTGCATGGTGTTCTCATTACTTTTGGCTACGGTTGACAGCCTTATTTAGGGAATTGGGCCTTAGCATTGTTGGTGACTGATTCACCTTGCTGGAGACATCTGGAGAAACCTGGAGCTACACGAGGCAACCTTTCATCAAACGAAAGGAGTTTTAATATGCAGCTTGCTGAAGGCATGCCTATCTCCACGCTCGTTCCATGTTCTCCAGAGCTCCAGCAGCAGCACACATTTTTCATATCATGATTCATTCATGCCGTAGCTCTCAAGAGTTATGTTTGGGACTCCCATGAAGAGCCACGTTTCCTTTCCCTTTTCACTTGGCATTACAATCAATAATATTTCCTTTGAACCCAAGTGGGCGTAGATTAAAATATACTAGGAGCTAGCGCAGCTGAGCTACGAAAAATTTAAGTCTCAAATGGTCTAAGATAACCCTTCAGAAAACCTTTAACCTTACCTATTATTACCCTACCCCACAGTTTCTCATTTAACACACCTTTTCATGACATATACATAACATTGATTCCTCAATTCGTTGGAAATATTGAGATGTTCATTTTTTTAATTTTCGCTTTCCAGACGTTTAAATTATTTTCAGTGTGTACGTAATTGCATAGAAATATCTGAAAGGTTCTAATTTATTAGCAGCATAACTCTGGCGTCAGTTAATATTTTAGATTTGCAGAGGAATTTCCAGCGTTGACAATAACTCGAAAGTTTATGGCCGACATTAATATTACATCATGCAAGTAAATTCCATCATTTAAGTATATTCAATCATCAAGTTATTTCCTTCTACATGTAATCTACCCAGCCAGTATTGTAGCCAAGTGCATTGTTCGTTGCTGCGGAATTTATTGCGGAAGTAAGGATTGTCACCAAAGCCTGCTAATTTCAAGGAGCCTGGTACCCTTTAAAATACTTGCATTAACTCCTACCCTTTATTAACGCATGCATTTGGTACAAACCTTGGTATTCATTCAGCTGTTCAAGATTTATTTATACCTCTACTAAAACCTATTAAATCATTAGCTCTTCACAGTTAGATTCTTTGCAAAACGGGATACCAATCGTACTGGTTATGTTTAAGTCGAGCCATTCGTGGAAAATTTGAATTTATAAAAATGAGATCTCTCTGAAAAAATTAAACCGTTCGATGCAAATACTATTGGTGAATCAGTCAAATATGTATCTTAAATCAAATTCATCTAAAAGTAGTAGTGAACTCAACTAACTATGAACTAGACTAATAATTGATTGGCACAAATATATTTGATCACCAAAACAGACATTTTGCCCACTCTTTTCAGGCAAAATGAAAAATAGGAAAACCTGTGCATTAATTTTACATTTTAGTTTAAAATTGCACTTATTTTTATTTATCGTCACTGGTCGAAATTTTAGTACTAAATTTCACCATCACAACATTAACAGGAAAAACAATTTATGTTAAATTTTCGAAATATGTATTAAATTTTTTATGTTATGTTTTACTTTCATACGATCAACTCTATCATAAAGTCACTAAATTTTACAACGTTTTAATCTACTATATCCTTTCCCTATTGTATGCTTACAAATATATTCTTTTTGAAGTCGTCAGCAGGTGCAGTTGCACTGTCCCATCTATCACAATTCATTTCTACAAAGCTATCACGACACATATTTAGCAATGCGTACAGCTTTTTGTTAAGTAAAGCATTTACATAGAAAATGTGACGTTTCATCTATTAAGTGGATGTCTAAATCTTAAAAAGTCTTTTCCGTCACCGATTAAATGCATGCCTTGAATAAATAACTAATCATTGCAGGTCATTTCCAATTATCGGTGAGGCAAGGCATACTCAAAGCATGGTGTACCAATCCTAAGCTTTCTAATCAATTTTCTTAACTCCACCTAATACAAGCTGTGACAGTAGCCCATATTATACTGCAGCAGTTACAGATTAGAGATTTCGATTTTCAAAACAAGCCATTAAAAACCCCCAGTCTTTGTCAACCCCATCCGAGTACAAGCGTACAAGAGTACAGCTATAGCCTTAATGCAGTGATACATAATTTTCATTTCGATTAAAAACGACAAACTTGAAACGCAGAGGCCACCTGAGAGTAAAGAAAAAATAACAAATATATTCCCAGACAAAGTTGGCTTCTTGAGGGTTGGTGTTTGTTGATCTTCCAAATAGTCTTTGCCCTTTTGAAACAGTTGTAGCCAAAATTCCCAAATACCAGAAACGGACACGGACTTAATTCGTTTCATTGTGCTCAATTTAAAAAAGTTTGAAAGTTTGACTAAAAACTTCCTTTCGTATAGAATTTCCTTGCCAACGTAAACGTCTCCATTTCTTCCTACCTCCTTTATCAGACTCATGGCTAGCTGCTGAGTCCAGTAACTCGGTGCAATTAAAGCGATTTTGTTGCATTGCTTGATAACATTAAAACCATGTATTCTTTGCCACTTGTTAAACAAGCCATTACTAGTTTCAATGTTTAAACTTTCGTATTTGATTAGGGGGTCCGTTTCAACAAGCATCTTTGAGACATTTTTTGAATTCGGGAACAATTCCTTCGACACTTCTTTAAAAGTATCTATAGTTGAGGTAGAATTTCACTGTGGTTAACTACCATTTTAAGTCGGTTCAATACATCGTCCGTAAATCCGCGTCCAATCATGTCTTCAGATTTCATTTGTTTAATTCGATAAAGAATCCAGTATGGGCCAGAATAAGCGGCTACGCCTATTAATTGGTGCTTTGTATGAAAATGAACTGAATCTCGATTTCTTGTAATGTTGTAACCTTTCCATTCACAAGTATTGCAATATCATCTAAGTTAGGCTCAAACGCTTCTGTATAGATACTAAAGTTGTCCTGAACCAGTTGCGAGAAGGAATGTCGGGGCCCTGTTTGACACTAAATTAAACACATTTTGTCCCTTGTACGCATTGCTCAAGACGAGAGCTGCGGCAATAAATGCACCTCGAGCAATTATAGACCATTCATTGTTTGACGACGAGATAAACTCGTGTCCTTGTTCCAATAAACCCATTATAAGTGGGAACAATTTTTGCGCATATCATGGAATAAGTTATTACTAACCTCCACCATGACTCAGTATTTAAGGTTTTCAGCTTATTAAACTCTAAAAAAAGAGGTATGGCAATTAGCAAAAGGAAAAGCCACAGCCAAATCCAAACATCAAATATTTGCACAAGTTCCACAAAAGCTAATCCAGCTTCTGGTGGTCGACCACAGCTCACAAACCTCAGTGAATTTATAGTGTCTGGAATAGTAAAAATGAGTCCATCATCTTTCACGCCGAATTCATTAGTAATATACAAATGGGAATGAATCGGATTCTTTTCGACATTATGGACCTGAGCCAAAGCTTTCCATTTGAGCAAATGCCAGCCAGATCCCGTCGATTAACTTTGTAGGTGTAGTTTCCCATAATAGACAGCCAAACATGCGTCAATGCGTGAACGGTTTTGTCTTGCATCTTACTGAAAGGCATATTTACCCACTTGCCTCTGTGCTCGATATAATTTTCACAGAGTTCGAAATGTTTCATAAAATTCATTTCAATAAAAACCATTTCGGCATATAATGGTCAAAAGTCCAGAAGTTTTGCCAATGGTTATTTAACTCGTCATGTATTTCATCTAGATTTCTTTCGTTCCACACGTTCATATTTATGATGGATGGCAGCATTGTTATTTTGCATGGTTTGGACATGCCGTAGACCTGTTTGACGGTGTACTTTGACAGATTTGAGGTATTTTAATGTTTTTAATGGCCGCCAACTCACGGAAACCGTTACCATTTCTTGAGGTCTCCATAAAGAAAAATGTGTCGTGGAAAGATGTTCAAAATTTTGGAGCCGAACTTGTAAAGCATTTTTCTCCAGTTTACAAAATGGAAACGTTCCACTGGTTTTCGTGTTTTCATCCATAATCCAAAGGTGAAATACATTTGTTTGAACAGTAACTGGATCACTCCTTACTTTAAAAACATTTCAAAAGGGTCGGGCTCGTTTCCGGTCCTGTTCCATATATGAGGAAACCGAAGATCCGAGTAAAGTACCCAACCTATAAGGCCAATGTTCATATAAATATGAAGTGGTGGATAAAGAGCTGCAGTTATTTCACAGCTCCAGGGTTTCGACCTCATGTAATAAAGACTAGGTTGAAAATTCATGCAAATTCCCCCTAAATTATTCACCAGCTTCGAAAACGGACAGTAATTGGAAGACTTTTCCAATCCAGTTACATTTAGATTTTCTGGAATCCAGCTCAACCACTCGGAATTTCGACGATTTGCCATTCGAAGAAGAGCTGGAATATGGTGCCGTATTAGCATTGGAAATGAAGGTTGAAGGATATCCACGTTTTGAAAATTTGTTATGTGAACAAAGCAGTGTGAGAATGGGGAGAGGTATTCATTCAAATTGCTCACAGGAACAAATTTGTAGCTTGGAGTACTGGGTTCATATATGGTTTTGTAATATGCTATTTCATCAGGCTTAAGCTTGCCGAATTTTTTGCTTACATTAAAGAGTTTGCTAAAGGGTCCAACCACAATGCTATCAATTTCTTCCGCGTAAGCCGTTGCAGTAATAGCCAATAATATGAAGATTAAAAATCGCGTTTGTGCGCTTTTAAACATTCGCAACATTTTTCTTGCCAAAACCTTTAACGCTAAGCAATATTTCCGTATTGTGAAGTAGAAAGTATGCTAAAATATTTTGTAGCTCTATAAGTTTGAAATATGCTGAAATTGGTTAATGCAATAGCATTATTACAGAGCTAGTCAGATGTTTCTATATTTCGTCTTATTAAGAATTTCTAATACGGTAACTTTTTGGTAAACTGGGAAATACTATAGTAGTGCGGTTTGCCAAAACTTGTTGAGTATCGAAAATTCTGATATATAATTCTCTTGTGTAGAACGTTACAAACCGAAATTAGTAATTGTTGTCTTATTTTCCAAGCCAAAAAAAAACTAGGCTACATATGCAAAAATTTCTTCTAACTGTAGTTAGAACGGGCAAGAGCAACTGCCATTCGACGTTTTTATAATATTCCATCACCAAATTAGCTTTTGAATAATTTATGCTGACGGCTTTTAATCACAGCAAATTAATGTAAAAGTAAGGCAACAGTCATATCAAATGTAATCCAATTTCCCAATCAGGTTTGTTTGACGGCATCAAAATATGATGTAAATGTTCGAAAACTGTCCAAGTTCACTTCAGTTGCTCTGTATGCATTACTAGAAGTCTTTAGATAATTTTAGACACTTATATTTATATTTTCCTCCGCTTTATGGCTAATTGAATCGACGTTTTGTAGGGTCTCTGTTGTTAATTTTTGTCAACACTCGGTTGCAGATGTCTTAACAACTGGGTCACGGTTGATATGGACGCGCCCTAATGGATCAACATTTAAAACTCATTAAAACAAATTTTATGTCGCTGTAAGTTATAGGTAAAAGTTTGCTAAGACAAAAAACAATTAGTCAAAGTATCTTCAGATGTGGGCTTAACTGAAAGTTTTAGTTTACTTAAGTAATAATTTATTCAGTAATTTTACTTTTAATTAACCAATTCACCCTGCCAATATATCATACAACCGTTATAAGTGTTTCTTTCTTCTTTCTTTCTTTCCACAAAAATTACAATACTTTGTATTTATTGCGCCCGATTGGGTTTCGTGATTAATAAATTAAGTATGTATTTTGGAGAGAAGCAAACTAAAATTAAATCTTTAAATCGCCAAGGAATGAACTGTCCAACACCTTCAGTTTCTGGTTTTGGTTAATAAGTTATAAAATTTGTACCGAATTCAGGAAGCTGCATCGTAAGTATTTGTGAAATGATGATCTTGTCGCTAAAAAATTCAGTAACCAGATCCAGTTTCGGAGAAAGTTAAATGATGATAAGGAACCAGTCACTGACTCATCCAAGCATTGGTATTTGGATGTAGTGTAAACACTTGTTAATTACCTAACCGTAGTTACGATTCTCCTTCATTTAATGTTTGCAGGTTTTTTATGAAATAAATTTTTCAGCATACCTTTTCAGAGGCCAGCAATCCGTAGAAATAAGGGGCTGGAGTAAGGATTGTCAATTAACTAGTCTAACATGCGATTGGGATTACAGGTTGGGATTACTCCCGATTTCTGGGATTGTGGATCACGGATTATGCTCAAAGAAGATTAGAAACCCGGGATTACGGATTGGGATTACGTAATCCATAATCCCAATCCATGCGTTCAGTTAACTTAAAGAAGCCCAAACACGACAATAGTTATTCACAACTTGTTTTATTTAATTTACCGTTCATCAATACTACTTCAAAGCCCAAAAGCTTATCCAAATATTCTTTACATGTTACATTTGTTATATCCCAATATTAAAAAAGTATTTTGCTTTTTAAATCTGGTAACGGTATATTGCGAAGAATGATTTTTCGACATTTCGTAAATGATGCAGCAATTTTTAAATTTAATTACCACTTCACTTCAAAATATAATACCTCTGAGTATTCAAAACTGACAAGACAGGAAATCTAGCTATTTATTACACGTTTTATGAATTTGAGATGTAAATATGGCACAAGAGCTTAAGATAGGAAGCAAACCACGGCTAATTTTTAATTCATTGTAACCAAAAATGACACACAGTATTTTGTTTTTCCATTCATTCCTATCGCGGAAGATTGCCTGGATGTGTGTTCAATTCACATATTCCGGATCGGGATTACGGATTGATGCAAATTCTAATTTCGATATCGGGATTGACTACTGATTGCGATAGATGCAATTGATTATTGGGATTACAGATTATCATTTTTACAATTGATTTGCGGATCGGGATTAGGGATTATAATCCGTAATCTGATTATTTTAATCCGGGATTCTACCAGACTCTGGCAAAGACTTCACTTTGGCACTAGGTTTCGTAATAATCGTTAACAGACATTTAGCAATCACAGCGTCATGGTGCACAATTGCTGTCGTAATTTCCGTATAGCCTTTAAATTTAATGACTGACAACGAGGTCATAATGTGAAAAACGAGTATACTCGACAATACATAGTCCAGATCTATGCTACAAATCCGTAATTCTCTTTAACGGAAATATTTTGAAGATTAAACTTCGAATAATTTTACTAGCTCACTCAGTTTCCATTCCAAATTACAAAATTTTATAAATGAAATGAGTTAGAACCGGATTGGTGATGTATGAGACCAGGTAAAGCTTCTGGTAACGAAAACACATTGCATCCAGATTAGAGCAGCAATTAGCAGCGAGATGTAAAAAAACACAAACAGCATGGAATTGAGTCCATCCAACTTGAAAGCTCCAGTTTCTGAAGTCTGAAAGTAATTTTCTTTTACCTCCACTTCCAATTTTCAATCTACTGCCCATGGTTTCTAAAAAAAACCAAAGGAAGAAAATCGATTCATTGTAAGCCAAATTTTATGAAAACCAATTTGTCGGATTACCTGATTGCCCTAACGTTTTTGTGGATTCCGTTGTTTTTCCAACCATCAGAAAGAATGTCCACTTTCATGTATTTCATGAAGCAACGTCACTTGGGGCTGGCAATGGACCCAAAAAATCAATTGGTTGGTAAAGCCGCAGTTGGACGTAAATGTTGTAAATTAAAACTGCTCAGCAAAGAAAATTCATAAACGTAGGCGTAGCAGAATCGGTTTATTAATACATGGAATACATTTAAGTGCTATGTATGAGTACATTGGTCGTATTTATAAAATCTGCCAGAAATTCAATATCCTTCCTTTAATAGCTGTACTTGAATTATGATTTTCAGTTTGTCAGTTTAATAAAATAAAAAGATTTACACTCTAGTTCTACATTGATCTAAAAAACAAGGTAATAAAGATAAGAACCAGACTTTCGCCAGCAAACAAAAATGTTCTATACGGCTACTGAAACTGGAGCCAGACCATTTATAGATATTACGTCGTGGCTCAACGCTTGAGAGAAAAAACTATGAAACACCAAAAAGATCCATCCAGTTCACACATGCAGGAGTTTGTTCTTTTCCAGCAGCCAAGCGTACTCACAGCTACGATTATACGGATGAAAAACAAAGAACAGTCTATGCTAAAATCTATAACGTATATTCAACGCGAAATAGACAGTCTCATGCTTTAAGTTATATAAGTGGCTAGAGAAATGTTTGCGAGCCCCACCGACTGTTCACGAGAAAAGACGAAGACCCGACTGTATACTTCCTTCCTCCACTTTTTTGCAGATGACTTAAATTTTGTTTATCTTTTGCTAGTACACAATATTAGCAGATACTTTCGCATGCATTTCGCAACCTTCTTGGCAGACAGATCATGTAGTTTGTATGCTTACTTATGGAGAAGCATCCTCTGACAAAATCTGGATGGTTTGGTTTGCCTTACTCTCTTCATTCCTCTCACTTCCATTCCTGTCTTTTTCAACTGACATCTACCAATCTGTGCTCTCCATCACGGACCGTGATTCACGGTCTCAACTACGAAAGTTTAAAATTTCCTTGGAATTAGTTACCGTTACTGACGTTTGGTGAAATTAGTACTACAAATCGTAATTTAAAAGTATATAACCGACAGTGACTTTGTGATTCGATTATGCAAATATAAATTTCAAACTCTGCAAACCACGACTACGATTTGTGAGTGCTCTAAACAGTTTTCATCACAATAAATCATCTTCCAATATTTTTAGTTCTATTCCTTTACACTACATAAGTCAAAATATTTAAGATAATACATAAAGTACGTTATGGTCCGGAAAGTGTGTATAATTTCTCGCCTTACGGGATAAATACACAGTCCAATCCATATCGAATAGCAATTCAGTTTTGAGCTGGTGTGTTCCAAGGTCATATCTAACCACTGCATTTTCCTTTGCAGCTTTATAACCACTGCATGTTTGGTTTAGCTAGTCATGAAGGCTACGCTTGCAGTATATATATGCAGAGATCCTCCGGAGTGAAAAACAAGAGCGAATTCACAATCACCAGATTGACAAAACTGAAATTGATGTGAACTAGAGTTGTTCATTCTAGTTGTTAAAATGGGCCAAAATATGTACGTAAATATGTTGTTAAAAACGCCAAAATATGTAGTTAAAGTATGTAGTTAAAACCGCCAAAAAATGTACAAAAAATAGACTTTGCGAATTAGATTTAGACAAAATGACTTTACTTATATGTTTCTTACATAAATCACCCCAAAAAGTAACGTTTTATAAATATAAAAGCCTAGGATCTGGAGTTCAAGATTAAAGAGTTCTTACTTTTGATCTACTAAATACATCAATCAGCATCAATCAATCTAAAAATCAAGGAAAAATCGCAAAAATATGTTACTAAATATGTAATATGTAGGCAAAAAGTCAAAATATGTAAAATATGCTGTAATTATAACATGGGCTTAATATTCCGTTTGTGACCAAACGTACTATACAAAGTTTGCTTCAGTCAGATAACGCAAGAAAAATATGTATTTACACTAGAATGAAACAACTCTAGGTGTAACTATCTGCATTGGCATATGATGAGGTCATCGTAGTGTTGCTGGAAGATTCTCGCTGAAGTCTGAAATTTTCCGAAACTTGTTGTCTTGCATTCAATCCTTGCATTATGCTATATGCTTTTCATGCTAACATATATATAGCACCCCAGATATTTGAGCATCTCACATTGTAGTTTCGCCACCTCATTTCGTACAGATTTGCTTGGAGAGGGCATGAACCCTTTTCTAAATGCCATGTTTGCATATCTTTACTACCAGACCCCCAAAAAACTAGCGTGGATGACCTAGCACACGGGCGACTTGACGCGTTTTACATTTGTCTTCTGGTAAGCAGAATATTTTTTTTCAATATTACGTGTGTGAAAGATGCAAAGTATTGCTGATGTGCCGCGTTAAACTCATGCATGAAATTGGTCTCTGACAAAACACTTTAGATTGGATGGTAGTGAATACGTTGCTGGTTTAGTACGCCTTTCCATGCAGTATAATGACATAAGCATCATATGAAGTAGCTAAATTTATCTAGACATGCTAATGTTTCTTTCTAAACACTTTTCCCATCAAGTTACTTTACTATACTTTGCTACGTAATATTTGTAGGGTTCAGTCGTGTTGACGTGCTTTAATTCAAACTATGACCAAGATAAGAATAAACACCTTTCAAATGGCCGAATTTCTAATGTAAAATGAACTACTATAAGATAATTAAAAATGATTCATGGTATGTATTAAGTCCCGAATGATCCTAATCCCCTCACGACAATTACTTACAGTCAACAGTGATGGTAATATATAGTTAATTCTTTGAATTTTTTCAGTCGATGTTACCATCATTGTGGGGGTAATCATAAATTGTATTGTGAAACTGAAAGTAAATAAATAATACAATATTTGCAGTTTACGAACAAGAAATTCTGGCGAACATAACAAAGAACCCTTCAACTCTTATCCAAAACACTGCAAAATTCAATAGTTCATTTGGTAAGTCAAAAGCAGTTACATTCGGTTTTTTGTTGGTTGAGACAAATTACTGTGAGCATATATGCAGCTTTGGCCAAGCTAAAGTCGAATGAGATTAAATATGACAACATGTGGTGTTCCTTATTACCGCATAGTAGTTAGGATGCTTCTGCGTTGTCATTAACCACGATTTGGCTGCTACTCATAATTTTGACTGGTTGTTTAATATAATTATTGTACATGGTTTAAGTGCAATATTATCATATAATATGAAGTCATGGTCAAGCTAAATGGCCCAACAAAAAGTTGATGCCTTAATATTTTAGAGATAGATGCAATAATTTAATAAACACATTGTTAGTTAAGTGTAATAAAACATTCAATTCATAACAAAAAGTGGCATTTTTTTGGGCGTTTGAGGGTTATTTTTAGATGATATAATTTAATTTCTGATTTGGTATTCGCTTAGGTCGTTTTTAAGGGTAATCTATTGCTACTCTATCCTGACAATCTTGCATAACATGCTTATAAATTGACGTGTCAATGAAAATCGTGACCTTCCTCACTTCAATGCCCATTTATCCACAAAATTTGGATTTATTATATACAGACGTGATTTTACTTTTTGGCACAGTTGAATTTTGAGATAAATATATAACGCCTTGGTAATCACGTGTTTTGTATTTTTGTATTAGGAAATAGGATAGAAAGTGGGGTGAGTGGCTTTTGAACCTATTACAGAGAGTGATTACTGTTTTATGCATTACATAGAAAAGTTGGAAAATGAACTACCTGGAGTTCTTTGGAACTCAGAATTTCAGTCACTCTTAATCAGGTATAGCTTGCGAATAGTAATGTGGTGTGAGTTTAGTCTAAATGTAACAATTTTGCCCATATTTGAAATGCATTAGAATTTATAAAGTCAACGCAGCTCACAATGCACATGCGTCAAGAAACTTTTCATTTGGCGACTATGTGCATGGTTTTAGTTTGTAATACAAATTTTGTATGGTGTATAAAATAAAAGATTTCCGTCAAGAAACAAATGATTTTATACGGCTGCTGAAGCTGGAGCCAGACCATTTATAGATATACGATGTGACTAACCACTTGAATAGCAAAAATATGGGCAAAGAGATCCATCCAAGCTCAAAAATGCATAACAACGTTCTCCTCCAGCAACCAAGCGGGCTTACAGCTAAATTATGCAGATAAAAAACAAAGAACAGACTACCGTCTATGCAAAACCTCTAATGTATGTTTGACGTGGAATAGATGGTCTCATGCTCGAATTTTTGGGTACAAAGGAATGACAGGAGTTGTGAGCATTATAGATAGTGAGCGAAATGCGAGCCCTTAACTGTTCACGAGAAAAGACCCTGACTGTACATTTCTTTCTCCTCGTGCTTTGAAGATTGACTTGTGTCTAATTCATTTTTTGCTGGTATACAATATTAGCAGATACTTCTTATGCATTTGCGAGCTTCTTGGCGAATAGATCATGTACTTTGTATGACTTGCTTATTGAGCAAAATGCTATGGAAAAATCTGATGGTTTGGTTGCATTGCTCTCGTTATTCCTCTCACTTACATTCCTGTCTTTTACAACTGACATTCTACCACTTTCTGCTCTTCACACTTCAACTCATTTCATCTTTTCATCACATTTTCAACAATGAAAAATCTCGAGGATTTCCTTGGAATTAGTGACCGTTACTGACGTTGATGAAATTTGTACTGTAAATCGTAATGTTAATTAAATTATATAGTACGTTGTGATTCCTTTATGCAAGCAACATTCAAACGCTGAAAAAATACGATCCCATATTTGTGAGTACTCAAAACAGTGTCATTTTTTGTCACAAAATCATCTTTCAATATTTTTTAGTTCTATTTCTTCACGCTACGTAAGTCAAAATAATTAAATATATACATAAAGAAGACAAAGTAGGTTTAGTCCGGAAAATGTAAATACTTTCACAGCCTTTGTGATAAATAACAGTCCAATTCATCTCGAATAGCAATTCAATTTGGAGCTGCGTGTTCCAAGGTCATGTTTAACCACTTGCATTTTCCTTTTCAGTTTAAAATCATGGCATGTATGTTTTAACTAGTTGAAGCTACGCTTGCAGTAGATATGCAGGAATCTCACGAGTAAAATATAGGGGCGAATTAACAATCACAGTGTGAGACTGATGTGTGAACTTTCTGTATTGCATTTTATGAGTCACAGTCACTTGTGGCTTTGCTGGTAGATGCTAGCTGAAGGCTGTAGCTTTCTCAAACGTGTGGTGTCTTACATTCAATCCTTTTGTTTCAATGCATTATGTGTTGAACTGTATGTTATTTGCCTTCTTTGATATATATACTAGAGCCACATATATTTGGAGCTTCTTACAGTATAGTTGCATGCATTTGCACTGTTTGGTGCATGATTTGCTTGACAGTGTAGGAATTTTTTCCTAATCCTTTTTTGCTCTCTTTCTCACTTCCAGAGTCGACAAAACTCCAATCGCTCTTGTCTATTGCAAGCACACATCACCAAGGAGTGTATCAAAAATCATCTTCCACATCAGCAAATTTCTTGCCGCGTTTTTCCATCTTGGTGAGCTAAATAACCTTATTTTTTTGCAATAATATAAGTGTCAGACCCTGCAATTTGATTTACTCTTCCAATCTTACATGTGGTGTATGAGATATGGATTATATGAATGTAACGCAGAAAACGTCTTCAAACGTAATATGAATGTTTTAAAAATTCAGCGTTATGGGTGCTAATTTTTCACACTATTTTCCTGGCCCGTTATGTTTAATAAGTTTTGCATTTTAATATTTAAGGGCTCAGTCAGAGATCGTGTACTGAGCGTCTTACGGAGGATTATCATGTAGCTACCTGTTTCCTATTACCCCTTCTCATAATCTTCCAGCATCTAAACACTATTGCCATGTTGCAAAGAGGGTAATAGGAGACGGTAGCTACATGTTAAACCACCCATAAAACGCTCAGTACACGATCCCTGGGCTTATGTGCCGCCGAATTAATATGCTATTTACATTATTCCTTCGTACAATAATAACCCGGGCAAATTTTTGCACTGTAATAAGCGATATTTGTAAGCGAGGTCACCATTATTGTGGCGTAGAGAGTGGGCGCTTTGACTGCGGGTGTACTTTCCCTTCCTTATATTTATCAACTGGTGCGCACAACAAAACTTAATTTATCTGTAGTCGATACAGAATTTCTTTGTGAGCAAAATGAGTCGGTTTAAGATTTCGAAAATTGTTTCGCGTGCAATTTAAAAACCGAAAGATATGGAGCGCGCTTGCCGCGTCTCACAGAAGTATTAAAAAGGGTTTAATGTAGACACGAAAAAGACATGACAGTTCTTAAAATAGGTGGATTTCAAAAGGAAAAAGAATCAACAGAGGGATAGAAACGATGCCGAACCCGATAGACACAAACTTAAGGTCCAGAGTCGTCGTGATTCCAAGATATTGACACCAAAGGAAATCATGACTGTAAAACGTTTATATCAGCACTATCCTTCAACTTTCAGCAGCCCAGCGGCAAAGAAATGACAATTAAAGGAACGTGCTTTGATTGATCATTAAGTTTAAAACTGGGGATTCCGGCCAGGACAAAACAGACACAATGAAGCAAATGTTTTCGATGAAGGAACGTTTAAAGAACGGCTGTCAATGTGATGCAAAAAATTGCTATGAAAATTGCCATCACTAGCGATGCTTCGTACTTCATGAAAACCTCTTCCGAACTCTAGCTTCACAAAACTTTTAGAGTACAGACTGTAAGCTTGACAATACATTGAATAAAATGAAGAATTATCCAACTTCCAAAAGAACACCTAGCTTAGGATATATATGGACTAATTGGAAAGTTCTGAAGCCCTTCGTAACTCGAAGCACCATGACGCAAAATTAACTTAGAGAGCCGGTTTAAATAGATACTGATTCCTCACATCCAGGAGCACCATATAAAGAATCAAATCGCCTTCTGAACATATTTGGCTTCGGAGAATTTTCAAAAGATGTGCTGCCATTTATACGAAAAAATTTGTCATTACTAGTGACACCGAGGACTCGTCCTACGCTCCCATCTGCGTTCCATCGACAAATTCTGGCACTGTGTAAAAGCCATGACCATACGCAACTAGAAGAGCGCAAGACCCTTTGCCATTTTTTAAACGCTGGGAGAAAACGTCATCGGAAGTTGCAAAGTCTTCCGGTGGAAACCTCACGAGACGCCTAAAGAAAAAACTCATTCACGATTTCAAAAATAGTTCTCATTGTTTTTTCTTTAGTACGTTCTGCAGCCAATCGAATTTGCTACAAAACTGCTATAATCGATTTTGTGTAACTGCTTTTGATGAAAATTAAATACAATTTAATTCCCACCGCAGTCAAAGCGCCACTCTCTAATGCCAACTCATTTTATTTTGCGAAACTGAAAGCAATTAAATCATGCAATATTTACTTTTAGTTAAAAACAAGAAATTCTGAGTGAGCATCAGATAGAGCCCTCCAGCGGTCATTTTATATACCAACCACATTCATAATTCACCGTAAAGGTAAGTCAAAAACAGTATATTTGTTTTTGTTTAGTTTGTTGAGTTACTAGTTAGCTTACTTGGAGCATTGCCCAATCTAAAATCGAATGAAATTTAAATATACAAAATGGTTTGTTCCATACCTACTTCATAATAGTACGACTCTAGTTCTGTTGCCTAAAATCACGATTTTGATGCTGCACACAACTTTGAATGTTTTCTAGTAATGCGGAAAAATTTAGGACATGAAATCATACGAAAAAGTTCTTTTTTTTGCTTCTCTTAGCATAGAAATAGATAAAATTTCATAGGAAGATTCTCAAGGGTTTTTTTTGCGCTATCGCAATGTGTGAGTTTAATTGAATCTTTCTCAAGCTATCCACCAAAAATACTTGAATCCAAAAAGTAACCATTTTTAGCTCGTACGAAAAGAGCCGATTTCCAAGTGAACATGCTTTCTCCTGACCTTCACTCGTATTTAAGGGATTCAAACCCTTTCAACCATTTTCTAATTCCATGTCTCGAAGTTTTGTGTCCATTAGAAAGACAAAAAATTAGATAGAAATAAATAGAATTTCTAAAAGAAAGCCATCAACGAAAGCTTCTTCTATGTTACTCTCTATTCGAAAAATGCAAAAATTCATAAACTCAAAATTTATGGCCAGTGCGACCCCATACTTCACACATGTTAATTTTACCATAAAGGCATTGTGCATGCAAAATTTCATCCAAATCGTAGCTAAACCAACTCCGTAGTTTCCTCGTTAGTAGTTAGTTAGTCTTCATTTCATTCATACTGTGGAGTGGGTGGAATGAAACTATCATGCGAGTCATTTTCAAATACCTGCTAGATGTTCTAATCATCAGATCCTATTAAAGTTCTCAGCTTTAACTAAGTTGCATTTTTAAGTAACTGTGTGTTTCCTATTTATTGATGTAATAGAAACACATTTTGTTTTTGTTCATTTCAGCATCAAATTTTAAATAAAAAATGGCTCCACCGAAACCTCTCGGGAATAAATCCGGAAGCAAAAAAAACGGCAGCCGACCTGGACCCTCCCGTGCCAATTCAACTCTGCAGTTTCTGATGCTTTAGAAAACCCAGACGCTCTCGAGCTCCATTTAGATCTGATGAGCCCAAGGCCTTCTCGAGCAACGGTTCAAAAAGGGCACTGGCCAACCTGGGCCATTTCCAAATACTGCTTTTGCTGTTGATGAGGGGCAACATGGGGAAGCGAGGTAAGATCACAGTTATTGTTATTGTTTACGGTCTCGAGAACTTTACGCATGTGCTACATATATAGTAATGAGGACCTTTTTTGAATGCCGGAATTATATTTCCAAGTGCATTTTCTATTTCTTTTATATATTGGACTTACAAACTACAAAAAAGTTGTCAAACTTTGAAATGTCTCACGTTGGCCCAAAACCTCTATATTCGGGTTATGTGGTACTTTTGGCCACGACAGAAACCTCGGTTCCAAGTTTCAAAACTTTTGTTGTAGTTTGTAAACCCAATATATAAAAAATAGAAAATGTCCTTGGAAATATAATTTCGGTATTCCATAGACGTCCTCATAGAAATTGTACTTTTAGAGCCGCAGTGCATCCCAAACCCGTTCCAAACGCCACGTTATTTATAAAGGGTCGAAATTATATTTTGTGTGGATCAGCAGCAGGGTGAATTTTTAAAGTGCGGTGTGTGCAACCACACTGTTCTGGTTCCCCCAAATTGAAATATATCAAAGGTGATTTTTCACCTAAATCTATAATGGAGGAGCACATTAAATGTGCTCATAAACGTAAAGCTGGAATCATTTTTCTGATGAATGAAATTTTTTTGTGTTTATGTATTCTTAAACTTAATTCAAATGTTTTATACAGAGCAACCAGTTGGACGTCGTGTTTATGAGTGTTCTCGTTGTTCGGAGACATTTCCGACAATGAAAGCTCTTCTGGAACACAAGAAGGAGCATCCATCGCAATCAGTAACAGTTTGCGAGATTTGTGGACGCGTCTTCAATGTATCAAGATCAATGATCGCTGTTTCCATTCATCAATTTACACACAAGAATGATGGAGAACGTGGAGTTGCTTATGATGCGGTGAACGGGGTTCGTTTAACTCCTTTTTGGATCCGGCAAACAAGAGGCGAAGAGTGAGAGGTAGTCGAAGTCCTTTGCCAAAGCGGTCGAAGTTATCCAGTGTAAAATGAAAGTTGGAGAAAAAAAGTTGGGGGAAACTGGGTTTTCATTTAACATGAGTAGCATTTTGATCCAGAAACGTTCATTTATCTGCAGTTTTATCAATGTTTTTATTTCATTTTTACGTTTTTAATTAAATGTAACACTACATTGACGTTTAAATATTCCTTTATAATAACTTTAACAGTAATTGCATTGAAAATTTTTAAATTTGCTGTTTTTAAGAACTAATTTTCAATAATATTAAGTATTTGGTCGTAAGATCTATGTGTTTTTGGTAATGTAGAATTATTCCTACTATATTATTGGGCTTGAGTCTAGTTAACAGTTAATGAAGTTTTAAAAAAATCGATGCTGTATTTAGCATTTACATAATTAATTACTATATTATTTTTTAAGATGTTCCACATTCTTACATGAGAGGCTTTAAAAATTACTATGAAATGATGCTTTCAGCTAAACAATCATTGTTACTATAATTATGATTTAATATAAAGTTACAGTTACACCATTCCTGTCTGTATCATTTATGAGGTAAAATGTAATAAAAAATTTTAATGTAAGAATATAAATGTAACAATAACATGTAGTTGGAATCTGAAGTCACACTCATTTTTATCCAGTTTAGTCGTGATAGTCATTTTTATTAGCTAATAAACATTTCAATAAAATGTAAAATCGTCTACCGAGATGGTGATAATTCTTTAATGCTAGTGCGTGAATGTCACCAATAAAACATATACAGGTGTCTTGGAAATTAATAAATTAATAAACATATGAATGTAGCAAACAATACCTACTTTTAATGTACTCTCTATTTTTAGCTGTAGCTGAAGTAGTTCTAAATTCAGGCTGTGTTCACAAGCATAAATACGCATGATTTCATAACACAAACTATTGTACTATTATCATACGGTTTTTAAGCATTAGATGGAAATGGCAGTTATGAAAGGAAGACTACTACTGTACTACAACATTTGA
>LJIJ01003030.1:0-21802 GCA_001718145.1 Orchesella cincta | reverse complement strand
ACTGTCGTACAAGTTTATCCGTTATCTTTACATGATAGATTTTTTTTGTTGTACAAAGAATAATTATCTTGTAAACAGAATTTGATTATGTGCCATTCAGTATAGCTCGCAGTCGATAAGGAATGATCTTGGCCCCATTATTTTCTGGGACTGGTCTGGATTTATCAGAGGCACAGTCACATTCTCCTTTCATTCCAGTTCCACGTCAGACTTGCTTTAAACAATGGTAAAGTTCAAGCTGTTTCTTTGACCATCTCAAGCCTATATAAATAGTAGTACAACGTGATCATTTTAACCTCATAATTTAATGGATTTCTCAAATTTAATCCGTTTTTATTTTTTGTAATGCAGCGACTTTTAAAATGTTGTTCGCAAACATTTTTTTGGACTGTCTTTCCATTGCTAGCATCTGTACATCACTATTTTCTGAAACAAAGTCCTTCCACTGATTATTGACCAAGAGTTGCATGGTAAAATGATACGATGGATTACATCATCAGATACAATAGCGAACATGTCACAACTAATTCCAGCAGGGATTGATCACCGTTTATTGATTAATAACACTCTAGTTCCTGGAAGGACGCTTTGGAAAGGGAATCACTTTTTATAATGTATTATGCCTACAAGAGTGAAGAGTATATGCCGTCAAATTTTGGGTAAAAATATAATTAAGTCCAACATATTCTGTGTGTCAAATATATTTTCAATTATTCTAACTATTAACAGCTACTTGTAGTCATAAGTGAATGCAAACCACATGGATTTGGGTAAATACGATGAAAAACCTCTTGGAAGACATGCTATCGATGGAGGACTGGATCCGGAAACAACTAAAACATTATACAGTCGTGGAACTCATGAAGCTTAGTACTTTACTGGAAGTTTACTCAAGGATAGTGGAACGTGATCCCATTTATAGATGTGAAGGGCCGATTGAATGAGTATGGAAGTGTTGGTTTCATCAATCATTATTATGGAGAGTATGTGGGACTCACGAATTCAGAGCGTATATGTTTTGTACATTGAAGTAAAATCTCTATTTTTTTCCAAAGTGGAGAAAAAATAACTAACAGATGTCTCTCATTATAAAAAACAACTTCAATCATATTTATTCCTGAGGAATCGTAGTATACAATCAACAATATTTAATACAAATGATGCAACGGAATAAGTATACTAATCCAAACTAACTTATAACGCCTCAATTATTAATTTCGATTGACGTCAATCAAAATTACGTTTATTTGGGATGGAAATTAATTACGTTTTCAGAATAACATCACATGCTTTGTTACAATATATTTTAGCTCAAAATGTTTAATTGGTTAATAATTCTTCACATCAAAAACCAATTGATGATATTTGGCATTCCAATTACAGTAATCGTTTGATTTAGCAATATCGAATCTTTAAGTGTTATTGTTTGGTGCAAATATTATTTAAGTTAGTTAAATAATTTTTGTGTATTTATTTTGTGTATTTACATTTATACTAAAATTTCAGGTCAGTAAATCATCCCATAATTAATTGGTTACTTAATCTCTTTAATCGTTACTAGTTTCGCTCATCTCGTTCGTTTTCAGGAACCATTGTTGTACGTCAATACCCTAACGATGTTTAGAAACATGAAAAATTATTTTTACGTTTGAAAAATGTTTTTGAAGCACAGGATGTCATTAGAAATTATATTTCACAATGCACTCCGTTCTTAACAATATTGAACATTTAAATGCATTAGCATTTAAGTAGAAATCCATCCATTCAACATAAACGTTGGAATTTTAAATTTTTCTGAGCACATTTTTAAAGTGCATTACTACAAACTCTAATATGTTTAAATATTGATATCTTGACAATTTACTTACGTTTCCCAAAAATGGTTTCCACTCTAGTGGCTCAAGATAAATGAAAAACAATTAGAATATATTTTTTATTAGCTGTTAATAAATGGAATCCAGATGTAATTGAGCAAATATAATCCGTAAACGTATTTTAAATACTTTATTGGATAATCAAGGACAAACATAACTATAGTTTAAAACATGTAAAGCTTGTATTTGCACGTAACAATAAAAAATTCGATTACTTCTTTATCGTACTCAAGCTTAAAGTCTCAGATCACTTTAATACCCTATTACCGTGGTTTCTTTTACCCTTGAAAATGTTATTGCACATTTAATTCTGTATTCATTTTCTGTATTCAAAATAAAAACTACTTCTTGACTAATTTTTTCTTAATTAATTACATAGTTCTTTAAATGAGAGTGGCTATCATCCGTACTCGACAGTCGCTGCTGCACGACCATTTTTAAATCAATTTTTTATATGATGCTTGAAAGTCCTCATAAAACTAAGAGCCGGACATTTCTTTTAGTCAAAAGAGTTTCAAATAACGGAGCTAGGCGCCCTCCTAAAGTTTAGACCGTGGAACGCGATTAACTCCTTTATTTATTGTCGACTTGACCTAAAATTTGGAATGGAGACTCTTTTAAACAAAATCGTGGGATAGTGTTTTTTGGATTCTTTGAAAATTCGAATTGTGGCGGGAGAAATTAATTTCAAAAAAATATGTTTAATAATTTAAAAAACAAATACAGGATCGTTCTATAGACTACCTAAGTATAGTTAAGCCATAATTTAAAAAAATTATTCGACGTTTTTTCAAAATTCAAAGATTGGCGCCCACTCATTTTCAAAATTTGTCATGTTTTTTATCATAGGTAGTTAGAGCGGCATACAAGGAGTACACCAAAACAAATTCATCCAAGTTAGACAAGTAGTTACGAGATATTCGACTCCAAACTTTTTCGGTTTTAACTTATGTTTTTTAGTGCAAACTTGTTACAATGGACTCCCATAACTCATTTTATGAAATCAGAAGTTAATAAATTACTACTATTGCATAAATATAAGTTTTTCATAAACCACCAAGCGCGCCAAATTCAAAATTTGAAAAAACACGTAGTCCAAATCACTCAAAGGATTCCAAATATGCAACTCCCGTCCCCGCTACGCTCTCAGTTTTGGATTAAATCGCGTCCCTCAAAAATGGCCTCTGAGTCACCAGGAACCACCTCAGAAATGGCTTCAAATTCAAAATTTTCTGAAACACGTTTTTCTAAATCACTCAAGGATTCCAAATATGCAAACTCTTCTCTCCTCTTCCGCATCCGACTCTTAGTTTTGGAGTAAATCTCGTCCCTCTATATAGTTCAAATGGGATACACATGAAAGGTCTCATTCCGTAACGACTTTTTTTGATAAAACGTTAACTCCAGGTAGAAGTATTACTAAGCATATATGCAAAAATTTGCAAGTATTTACCGCACTTATTCTTGTGTGTTGAACTACATTCTAGACTCTGGTTTTGGGCACCAAAATGTAGACAACCTGAGTCTAGGAGTGCAATACACTCAATAAACTAGAGTCGGTAATACTTTGCAAATTTGCATATATGCTTAGTAATAACTTTACCTGGGTTAACGTTTTATCAAAAAAAGTCGTTACGGAATGAGACTTCATGTGTATCCCATTTGAACCTACTATAGAGACGGGACGAGATTACTCCAAAAACTAAGAGTCGGATCGAGAGAAGAGTTGCATATTTGGAATCCTTGAGTGATTTTAGAAAAACGTTGTTTTTCAAGAAATTTTGAATTTGAAGCCTTCTGAGGTGGTTTCCTGTGACTCCAGAGCGCCATTTTTTGGAGGGACGCGATTTAATCCAAAACTAAGAGTCGTAGCGGGACGGGATTTGCATTTTTGGAATCCTTGAGTAATTTTGAATTTGGCGCCTTTTGTGTTTTTTATGAAAAAACTTATATTTATGCAATAGTATAATTTATTTTAACTTCTGATTTCGATAAATGAGTTATGAGTCCATTGTAACAAGTTGCACTAAAAAACCATAAGTTAAAACGCCGAAAAAGTTTGGCAGTCGAATATCTCGTAAACTACTTGTCTCAACTTGGCATGAAATTTGTTTTGGTGTGTACTCCTTGTATGCCGCTCTACTACCTACTGATAAAAAACATGACAAATTTTGAAAAATGAGTGTGGCGCATCTCTTGAATTTTGAAAAAACTCGAAATAATTTTTTTAAATTATGGCGCTAACATACTTAGGTAGTCGTATAGAACGATCCTGTATTTGTTTTTAAATTATTAAAAACATATTTTTTGAAACTTTAATTTCTCCCGCCACAATCGAATTTTTCAAAATCCAAAAAACCCGTATCCCACGATATTGTTTAAAGAGTCTCCATTCCAAATTTTAGGTCAATCGGACAATAAATAAAGGAGTTAATCGCGTTCCACGGTCTAAACTTTAGAGGGCGCGTAGCTCCGTTATTTGAAACTCTTTTGACTAAAGAAAAAACTATGTCCCTCTTAGTTTCTATGAGGACTTTTCAAGGCTCTATAAAAAATTGATTTAAAAATGGTCGGCCGACAGCGACTGTCTGAGCAGTACCGGATGATACCACTCTCATTTTAAACACTATGTAATTAATTAAGACAAAATCTAGTCAAGAAAGTTAGTTTTTATTTTGAATACGGAAAATAAAAACGGAATTAAAGTGCAATAACATTTTTAAGGGTAAAGGAAACCATGGTAATAGGTATTAAAGTGATCTGAAATTTTTAAGCTTGAGTACGATAAGAAGTAATCGAATTTTTATTGGTTACGTGCAAATACAAGCTTTATATGTTTTAAACTATAGTTAATGATTGTCCTTGATTATCCAATAAAGTATTTAAAATACGTTTACGGATTATATTTGCTCAATTACATCGGATTCCATTTATTAACAGCTAATAAAAAATATATTCTAATATTTTTACATTTCTTGGCACTAGAGTGGAAACCATTTTGGGAAATGTAAGAAATTGTAAGATATAAACATATTAGAGTTTAGTAATGCATTTAAAAAATATGCTCAGAAAAATTTAAAATTCCAACGTTTATGTTGAATGGATGGATTTCTACTTAAATGCTAATGCATTTAAATGTTCAATATTGTTAAGAACGGAGTGCATTGTGAAATATAATTTCTAATGACATCCTGTGCTTCAAAAACATTTTTCAAACGTAAAAATAATTTTTCATGTTTCTAAACATCGTTAGGGTATTGAAGTACAACAATGGTTCCTGAAAACGACGATGAGCGAAGTAGTAACGATTAAAGAGACTAAGTAACCAATAAATTATGGATGGTTTACTGACCTGAAATTTTAGCTAAATGTAAATACACAAAATAAATACACAAAAACCATTTTAACCAACTTAAATAATATTTGCACCAAACAATAATACTTAAAGATTCGATATCGCTAAATCAAACGATTACTGTAATTGGAATGCCAAATATCATTAATTGTTTTTGATGTAAAGAATTATTAGCCAATTAAATATTTTGAGCTAAAATATATTATAACCAAAGTATGTGATGTTAATCTGAAACGTAATTAATTTCCATCAAAAAAGCGTAGCTTTGATTTTGATTGACGTCAATGGAAATTTATAATGAGCGTTACTGTTTATTTGGATTAGTATACTTATTCCGTTGCATCATTTGTATTAAATATTGTTGATTGTATATTACGATTCCTCAGGAATAATATGATTGAAGTTGTTTTTTATAATGAGAGACATCTGTTAGTTACTTTTTTCCACTTTTGAAAAATGGATTTTACTTCAATGTACAAAACATATACGCTCTGAATTGGTGAGTCCCAGATACTCTCCATAAGGAGTGATGACTAACACTTCATACTCATTCAATCACCCTTCACCATCTATAAATGGGATGCACGTTCCACTATCCTTGAGTAAGCTTCCAGTAAATACTAAGCTTTCATGAGTTCCACGACATACGTATAATGTTTTAGTTGTTTTCGGATCCAGTCCTCCAACGATAGCGTGTCTTTCAAGAGGTTTCTCATCGTATTTTACCCAAATCCATGTGGTTGCATCCATTGGGACTACAAGTAGCTGTTAAATAGTTAGAATAATTGAAAATATATTTGACCCAGAAATGTGGTCAATATCAGTGGAGGGGTTTGTTTCAGAAAATAGTGATGTGCCAGATGCTACAATAAAAGACAGTGCCAAGAAAATGTTTGCGAACAACATTTAAAAAGTCGCTGCATTACAAAAGCTAAAAAACGGATTAAATTTGAGAAATCGATTTAAACTATGAGGTTAAAATGATCAAGTTGTACTCTACTTTATATAGGCTTGATGGTCAAAGAACAGCTTGAACTTTACTATTGTTTTGGAAAAAATCTGACGTGGAACTGGAACGAAAGGAGAATGTGGATGTGCCTCGGATAAATCCAGACCAGTCCCAAGAAATAATGGGGCCAAGATCAGGCCTTATCAGACTGCGAGTTATACTAAATGGCACATAATCAAATTCTGTTTACAAGATAATATTCTTTGTTAAACTAAAAAATCTAACATGTAAAGATAAACGGATAAACTTCACGACAGTTCAGTCATGAAAACTATTATAACTGTAAGATAAATTTCATTGTAAAAGGCATTCGTTCTTCTGGATTGGTACTTCATGAAAGCAAATAAATAAAATACGTCAAACTGGACGACGACGTGACTATCAAAATAAATCGTAAGTATTGACATCATAAATAGAATTCTTGATATCTGCTTGCTTTTTTAATTCAAAATTGTGTTTAATCAACAATCCATAAGACATGTACAACAACTGTACGTAATTGTAAGGAAATAAAGCAAACAAGCATAGAGAATTGAGCCAATTGCACAAAATGTAGTTAAATTTTGATATTCCTAAATCTTTAATTTTTATAAACTATTTACATTGTTTTCTTAATAAGCAACTGTTCACGAAAGCAGGTATTGAATCATTATTTTACCTCTACATTTGTTTCACTACCATATTTTAACCACTTTAAATTCACAAATATAATAAATGTACTAATTTTTCAACGCAATAGTATTAAATTCACAACCTTTTCAATTGAAAAGTGTAGCAAAATGACGGGAGTGAATTTATCTACAAAATTGACGTCTCCAATTCGTACCTTGAGCAGACATAACGATCTGGCGTAACGATTTGACCACATTGTCGTCAATCTATTCCAATTTCCAGTTTTCGACAGCAATTCATTTTTGATAAAAATCAGAGTCACGCTCGATTGGGTATACAAAGTAGCATACATTCCAAATCTTAACAAAATAGCAGTCAAGGACACAATCGCTACAGAATAAAATATTACCATACTTGAAAACGGTACATTCGAGCCCAAACTCACAATCATATACAAATCAATGATCAGAACACTGACTGTCAAATTTAACAAAATCGGGATGAGAATATCCTTTTGAATCAGGTTAAAACTCCTCTCCAGGATTTGAAGCTGTCTGTAATGAAGTGCAAGTTTTTGAACGCGATCGATGTCGCATGTTGTTAAAGCATGGTGCAGATCCTTAATGTAGCCTACAATGCAACCACATTGGAGGAAAGACGTTTCTACGTCCAAAATTGAAAACATCCCAGTGACATCACCAAGAACCCAAATAATTCCCAGAATAATCACAAGTAGAATTAGTAACGACTTGAAACTCCAGATTTCAGTCCCATTTTCAGCAAAACATTCAGGGAATAAGTACCACCCAACAGTGGCGGATGTGCAGGGCTTCATCCAACGACGAATTCCGTATGCAGTAACTATATTCAGCAAGCAATGGTAAAGCCACAAATTTGATACACTCTAATAAACAATATTTCGAGTTTTGAGGGAATTCGCTTGTTTAATTCTGTTATTCTATTTTGCTCATAATGTATGATTCCATTGAAGAGCTCAACCACATCCCGACTCCGCTTCAAAAACGTATAGTTTAGAATGACGAGGAAAGTCACTCCAACTGCATACAGAAGACTCTCCATTTTTACGACTACGGATTCAGATTTAATAGAATAAACCAGTTGCAGCCACATTACTATCACGAATGTAAATGTTGCTGCCTGCTTCAAAAACCGTAAGCAGTTTCTGCCTTCCCCACAAGGTAAAAATTGCAAGCTAGATTCATCCTGTGGGTTAAGGGTGAAAGGAGATGTACCTATCACTTGTTGTTGTTTCAGATGAAGTTTAAAACCAACAATGTAGTTTCTGCAAAAATGCATTCTGTTTGAGAAATCAAATTTTACTGATTTATGTTTTAAGCAATACACACCACTGAATGTCGTAGAGTCGCAAGCTGACGTATTCTATTTAGTAAGTACTAAATGCGACTGATCGTAACGAAGGCAAATCCAAAAAGGTACGGACTGCTCTCATAATTAAGTTTCTTTGTCTAACAACACGCTGCGATAAATGGACTGAACATAATTGCAATTAGCTAGACAACATTTTCTCATTTGGTCAAAACAATTTAATTATCGACAGATGAAAATTTTACAAGATAAAACAAGCATGTGTGGAATCCAATTAGTTGGTTCCCCCAATAATCAAAGTTCTAAAGAATCTATTATAAACAAATCCATTTGAACGGTTTAACACACGAACAACAGCAAATATATACTTATTTTCACCACAAACATTTTCAGCTATTGAAAACCGTTCAAAATTAAAATTAAAAAATATTATTATATAACACTTTTTGTGAATATTTGAAAATAGATACATACTCCTTCCGTTGTACAGCTATGTACTATATTTAAAAATTATTTAATGCATTAAAATTAAATTAACAACTTCTTCAATGGAAAAGTTGAGCAGAACAACAGGAGTAAATTTATCCACGAAATTGACGCTTCCAATTCGGACTTTGAGTGGATACAAAGATTTCACGAATCTTCTCATTATAGCTGTCATCCGTCTACTACGTTCCGTTTTTGCAATGTTAGGCAATAATTCATTTTTGATAAAATTCAAAGTGACACGCGATTGGATATACAAAGTTGCATACATTCCAAACCGCACCAAGATGGCCATCAAGTTGACAATTGCTACAGAATAAAAGAGAGCCAAACTTGAGAAATTAACCTTAGATACCAAACTCACAATCATGTACAAATCAATGATTAGAACACTGGTTGTCAAGTTTAACAAAATCGGAATGAAAACGTCCTTTTGAATCAGGTTGAAACTCCGCTCCAGAATTTGAAGTTGTCTGTAATGAAGTGTCAGTTTTGGGCCACCATCGTTGCTACATGTTTTTAAAGCATGGTGCAGATCTTTAATGTAGCCCACAATGCAGCCACATTGAAGGTAAGATGTTTCCGCATCCAAAATGGAAAACATCCCTGTGACATCCCCGAGAATCCATACCATCCCAAGAATAATTCCAAACAGAAGTTGTTGCGATTGGATACTCCAGGTTTTATTGTCACTTTCTCCAAAACATTCCGGAAACAAGAGCCATCCAAGTGTGGCTGATGTGCAAGGTTTCATCCAACGTCGTAGCGCGTACGCAATAACTACATTAGGAGCTGTTGTCAAGCCACAAAGTTGGTAAGTTCTAATAAAATATATTTCACGTTTTGTTGGATTTCGCAGTTTTAATTCTGGGATGCGGTTTTTCTCGTAAAGTATCATCCCATTGAAGAGCTCAGCTATATCTCGACTCCTTTTCAAATATGTGCAGTTGAGTGTGGTCATAAAAGTCATTGCAACTGCATACAAAAGACTTTCCATTTTTACTACGAGCGACTCGGTTTCTTTAACATGGGCTAGCTGATACCACATTATTATCACGAATGTTACAGTTACTCCTTGCTTTACCCATTGTAACAGATTTTTTCGTTCCAAACAAGGTAAAAGTTGGAAGTAGGATTCATCCCCTGTTTTCAATTTGTAAGGTAGTGTGCCTATTAATTTTTGTAGCTTGAGATGGAGCTTGAAACCAAAAATGTAATTCTTTGAAAGATGCATACTTTTTACGAACCTCACCACTAATAATTTACAATTTAAAATAAAATACAAGTTAAGATATCACTGTAGGGGCAGCTCAAGCAATGTTTCTAGTTTCCACTGTGGAAAAGAAAGGACTGGCCAATATATTTTTTATTTCCTGGCATCGTTCGATGAAAAACAAGTTTTATCGAAAAACTTGCCAACTCCTACCATACATTTTGAGTGACATTTACTCTGATAAATATAGTTTCTACCTGGCATTTATATCAAAAAATGTTTTTACATACCATTTTAGAATATTTTAAAGCGACCGTGAAAAATATTGTGAAGTGTCGGTTTGGAAGGGTTAACATCTTCACATAATATATTTCTCCGCCTGTCAACACTTATTTACAAGTTATAGGCTCACTCGGAACCGAGCCAGACGAAAATCCATTATTTGTTAAAACAATTTAAAAAACGACAGATGGAAATATAAAATTGAAGGTATGATGTCTGATCACGTAAACTGAAATGCTTACCCCACCAAAAATGGAGTAGCAAATACCATAAACCTTAAAACTTACATAAATCGCTTTAAATCCTTTTAAAGGTGGTAAGTTAGACAATCGCAGTCCAAAATCAACTTACCCATAATGTGATATAACTGTTAAAATTGGAAACCAGACGTTGAGTACGTGTAATTGTGTAATGGCTTCGAAAAACCTCAGGTACCAACCGCGTCGTACGTACATATATCTAACTGAAAAGATAATTCTAGCTTGCCCAGATGTATTGCTTGCATCAGCTCAATTTTTTAACATGGCAATAAATTCTTAAAGCTAACACGTTCTATGCCATGAAGATGTAATTAAAATTCAAAGTAATAACGCTCTAACGAAAATACATACCGTTTTGTGAAGACACGCAATCTCAATTTTTGGTATGGCATTGGGTACGTAGAACAGGAACATGGTGAGGCTCGGTTCTGGAGACATTTAACTTGTTGTAATTTTAGGTGAAGTTTGAAACCAACAATGTAGTTTCTGGAAAAATGCATTTTATTAGAGAAACTTACTTTACCTGTTTTGATGCTTTCAACAATATGTTCAATTGAACTTCGTTCAGTTTCCAGCATATGTATTGTATCTAGTACGTACTAAATGCGACTGACTGTTACGAAGGTCAATCGAAAATTGTTTGAATTGCCTACCTGATTGTCTAACAACACAGCTGCGATAAATGGAAATAACATAATGCAACAGACATAATTGCAATTTGCAGACAACATTTTATCATTTGGTCGAAACAATTTAATAAGCGACTGATGGAAATATTACAAGGTAAAACAAGAGAGTGTGGAATCCAATTTGTTGGTTCTCCCATTAAGACAGTTTTGTAGGTTTTATTAGAAACAAATCCATTTTGAACGGCTTAACAAACGACCACAACAATTTTGCACTAATTTTCTCGCCAAACAAATTTAGTTATTGGAAACCTTGATGCGTTTGCTAAAAATAATAAAATTGTAATTAACAACAGCTTTACTTAAGCTTTAGTTGTCATTTCGGAAGGCGTATGTTTGAAAAAGTTGAATGGCTACAACATGCTTCGAATTGGAGAAATATCTAATGGAAAATTAAGCGATTTGAATATTGTCAACCTTTTTATCTCACATGTATTAGTCTTTTTAATATTGTTAATGTATTAACAGCGCGTCCGCATTCGGTGCAATCATCAAATTATATTACGAGTATTCATTATTATTCGTCAAAAACATTTGTTGATCATGTGTTGATTGGTTTTGTTAATTATTTATTTTGGAATTTTTTTTATATATGAAACAAAATTAAATTGATTCTTGCTGACTGAAAATGCAATAGTCGAAGAAAACCCTCAACGAAAGTGTGAAGTATACAGATTCTATGTCATAGAATTTACCATTAAATTGTTATCTACGAATAACATAATACAACGGTGTCATGTTTAACCGAAAAGCCAGAGCATTTCTAATTTTTGCCCAATTCCTGGGTGTTTTTCCTGTGAAAGGAATTTGGAGCGCAACGTCTAAAAATATGTTGAGTTTCAAACGCTTATCTATTCCCTACATTTATGGGTACGTTTGCGATTTTTGTTCGACCTTTAAAAATATAGTATAATAACAGTTCTGGAATATGAAATTGTGTGAAACCGTAAGCCCTATATTTTCATCATTAACTTATCATGAAAATAATCGAGTACTTTTTATTTTTATTGTTAGCTTGGTAATGCTGATTGTAAGAGTATTTGCAACTATAATCGTCGCTAGCTTCCTTAAATTAGCTTTGGTTCCCCGTTCCAAGCCTATGTTCTACACTGACATTCAGACAACCATGGCCGGTTTGATCTTTACATTTTGTTTACGGGCACGATATCCCATATTCTGACGCTATCTAGAACCACAATGTTTGTAAGTACGTTGCAAAAGCTGGAGGAATTTGATGCCTTGTACCCAACCGACAAACCAAAGAGAAAAGGAATTAGTGGTTACCGATTCCTCACACATAATTTAATATTTCTCTTCATCACTGTTGCATTCCCTATAACTATTCTGACTGGAGTGTTACTGTTTCCATCTCATGCGAAATCATTTGGCAAATTTAAAGATGAGATATCTAATGACACAGCAGATCATCCATTTCTCATTATCGTCTTCTATACTATATTCTCCTTGGTTTTAGAATCTGCTACAGCATTCTTATTTTTTCATTTGGCGTATTTTATAACAGCCCTCGAGACAAGACTTCAGTCAATTCACGATGCTGTTTTTGAAAACACGAACTCGAACAAAATGTACAATTTATTTTTACACTTTTGGGTCGAGAAAAAAATTAAACACACCGAAAGTCCAGGAAACGATATCAACTGTGAACCACAATTCTGGATGAAGATTAGCAAACGATATATGGATTTTGATGAGCTATTTCCGCATTCATTTCTTTTGCAGGGGCATACTTTGTTGTCATTTATTCATTGCAAATTTTTTCATCTGTGTGCACGCTATACATAATTATGACGGAGGTGCTAGAAGTAGATGGTGAGGCGGCTTTCATAAATATTTCGTTGAGGCTCATCATGATTTTAGGAGTGTGTAGAATTTGGAGTCTCAGTGACATTGGTCATGGGATAGAAAAAATTCAGTCGCAAATGTTGCGACAGATTCTTGCCGTCAATACGGATATGATTATAAAGGCAAATGAAAAGCATCAGGTAAGTCCTATGCATACAAGAAATGACATTCACAATTTAATTAAAAAGAGCCTCTTATCAAAACATCATTGTTCGGCTCCAATTTAAATGTTCAGAAGTATTCCCCGTTAATGTTTGGAATGAGACTGATTCTATCAACTAACCCAAGTAGCCGATATCCTCCTTGTATGACTTTCTAAATAAGTCGGCGATATCATTGTACCAATTATGTGACACTTGGTTTAATAGTCTCAAAAGAATCTAAAGAAAGTATAAGATATATATTAAAGAAAACGAAGGATCATTAAGCGGTTAAAAACTGCTAGTGTCCCTTTACCACCATTGTAAATTTTAATTGCCATCAGCATCATCAAGTAGATACGGTGGTGGTAGTCGGCATTGAGATATATTTGAAAGGACACTATTTGTAAAAATACACTTTTAAATACGTTACATTGTGTTTTTTGTCTGTCGTTCGCAATGTGAAGCAAATGTATACATTTATTTAATCCGAAAATCAAGGCACTTTTATGTTTTTGGTTTTACACAAACATGGTGCAACCCACGTTTTTACAAATTATTCCAATAAACAACCTTTTTTGCTTGAGAAACAAATGAATTCGTTTGTCTACAGCATGCTTTATAAAAAAGTGATCGTCACTAGAAGCTTAGTAGCAACAAAGAACAAATTTTTTTACACCAATATGACAAATTCACAAAACGTATTTATTCAACGACATAAGTTTTTGTAAATGTTGTGATGTGTTTCAAACAAAACAAAATTAACAAAGAAGTTTACAATTTGGTCAAGCGGTTATGAATCTTATTTGTAAGTTTTTTTTGGATATTGCAGTTCTATCCTTAAGTCCCATAATTTACGACGCGGTTCTAGTCCAATTAATTGCTCATTAAAGCAAAGTAACTGTCAAATCTACTAGGCATCTAAAATAGAAAATATTGTACTCGGTTGCACATTCCTCACCATCCCAATCTTGTAGCCAATAGGCGCAACGATTTTAATTGCAACCGACCCATCTTGCTAATCATAGACGATTTCCAACTGCTCCGGAATCGGATTCCATTTGTATAGGGCACACTTGCAACGTACCAAAAGTAAAAATAAAACCGTATGCCATGAAGAACGTTAGACAGCAACCAACATAAATTATCAACGGGATCTGCCCATAAAGCTTAATAGCAGCGCATGAACAACACGCAACAACTATTATTCCAAAGCCAACCAACAACCCTGTAAAATTTAACGTTAACAACTGCAACATAAATGATGATTTGAAGCACACGGTAAATTTTTAATCGGCTCCTTAATTCAGATGAACTCAATTCTCCAGTTGTTGGCGGTAAAAGGGCGCACGAAAGCTTGTGAACCGAATCGCAATTATGATAAGAAAAAGAAAAAGGAAAGGTTTGTGATCCACGCGGGAAATGTCGCCAAAAAGTAGCAAATGCTTGCCACAATTTTTATCCCCCAGGTAATGCTAAAATTGACCTGGACTGAAAAATGACTCATGCATTGCCTTAACAGTATTTGAAGTGGGTCATAATCGCGTACAAGTGGAAGCAATGTACACCAATTAAATACGTGGAGCATGTCAACGTCAAATAATAGGAAATCCTTCTAAAACAGTGTTGATCATTAATGCCTTGCAAGAGGATTCGTGCCTTTTTTTTCGGGGTCGAACTGGAGCAAGACGAAATATCTGAGTCAAAATATAACAAGCGTCATCAATTCCTTCTTCTAAGTCGTGATATCCCATTAAGCCGATGACACAAAGGGCGACTACGCTAGTGATAACTCCCAACTCTTCGTAGGGCTTTAAGCGAGAATTGAAATTTTGCAGAATCACGACAGTCCTCCAAATGTTTCCAAATAGGAAGAGTGAAAAGAGAATTTTTCCAGTGCGCCAAATTATTCTGATATTTCGGTTTGTTTTAAAATGGTTGCTGGTTGCTTCATAGCAATCTGAATCCATTTCACTGGGTTGGATGAATACTGGAGTTTGAATTATTTTTTGAACGATGCACTGCAAATTCACTGCTCCTAATGATAATGCCATTCTTTGTTTTAATGGGTGTAGTTAAGGCTACTAATTGTCAAGCAGTTTTGTGCAAATGAGATTTAAAGAGAACTTTGTTTAATATGTTTTATACGTAGGTTTTAAGGAGTACAGGAAATCAAACTACCTTTAGAAACTGTGCATTGCCAACTGATACAAAAACTGAGAAAAACTACCTGACCCAAATTGGATATTCAAAACATTCCTCATTAAATGTTTGAATATGTTTAAGCAGACTTTCAAAATCTATAAACCCTAAAAATGTTTGATGTATTGTTTGGATTAATGACAATCCTATCAACAGAACTAATCCTATCAATCAGATAATCAATCAATCAATCAATCAACCAACTGAACAGAACTAATCAATCAATCAATCAACCCAGTGGCGGAGCTAGCGACCTGGAGGCCGGGGGGCAAGAAACTTCATGGAGGCCCCAGCCATAACATGAGCGCATGTGAAGATAAGATGCAAGAATTGTTGAGTTTTCGTGACTCAAAACAAAAACTTATTCATAATTGCAACAGACTTCCTTGAAACAGAATACAAATTACTGTTTCTTTCATTTAGTTTTGGACAACCAACGAAAAACCTAATAATCGGGTTTGACTACATAAAACTTCTAAAAAAAACTTAACAAATTTATAACTGTCAGTGCTCAGACCCTAAAGTTTTTATCTGGTATTTTGGACCCCTTTGGGTTCTAGAACAATACAGGGACAGGATCCAATTTTTTTGTTTTCTTTAAAATTGTTATCCTCTTTTCAACGACGAAAAACAACCGCTCAAAGCAAAATAGTTTGTTTAAAAAATTAGTTTTGTGAAGTTTCTAAGAGAAATTTTTAATTTTTATAACTGCTAAGCATATTTTGTTACAAAACGTTTGCTGATTAAAGTTAATTTTGGACCCCACATTTGGGGTCTAAGCACTGACGGGATTAAGTACCTGAGAAAACGTTTACTTAAAACAAGTTTAAAATAATACAAAGACTGGCTTTTAAATGTGTGTAGTTAATTATTGGTCTATCTTACGCCTTCATGTTTTTTCCGTCAATGCCGTTCACGTTTCAACGTTTAAAATTGCACAATCGCACTACGCCAAGTAGTTTTTAAACTTCGAAAACAATTTTCTCTCAAGCTACACATATAGACATTGCAAAATAAAAGGCACGATGCACAATTAATACCAAGTTTGGAAAACGATTCACCGCTGAGCCTCCAAAACGTTTAGTAAATAAGGAATCTCGATTGCGTCATGATTTTGTGTCTTGAACTTTTATGTCATCCATCTTGAATAGCATCACGTAATTCTAATGACTTACATGTGTTCTTCTTTTTTCGGGGTAAGTTGAGACACGCGAGTAGGGGCAACCGGAAGTTTGAACAACGAATCGCGATTTGCGCCTTCATTTGTTGACCGATTGACCTGAAAATTTTGCATGCCATATACTTCAATGATTCCCAGGGTGTATTTTGAATCATTTTTTGAAAATTCGAATATGGGCGGGAGTTATTAAAAGTTTGAAAAATTGAACTTTTTTTGATTAAATCTGAAGTATCGAGGATCATAATCAACACCCCCTAGAAAATAGACAATCATATTTGTTTTTTGAAATTTGACCGTTACAACAATTTTCGTATTTCGTGCCAAAGCTTTTTGCGCATAAAATTAAAAATTTCTTTTCATAAATAGTTAGCCCTACATAATAGGAAGCAAACTAAAAAAAATTTCATCCAAATCCGTTGAGTAGTTTTTGAGATATTTAGATAGTTGGTTCAGGGAACATTTGATTTTTTAATTATTTAAAATTTTTTCTTAAATATCTCAAAAACTACTTGGCGATTTGGGTGAAATTTTTTTGTTTGCTTCCTATTGTGTATGCTAACTATTTATGAAAAGAATAATTTTAATTTTATGCAAAAGAAGCTTTGGCAGCAAAATATGAAATTTTTAACGGCGGTAAAAATTTTCAAAAAACAAAACATGGTTGTCTATATTCCTAGGGCGTAGATTAATGATCCCGTACTCAGATTTTAATCAAAAGTAATTTCAATTTTCAACTTAAATAACTCCCGCCCATATTCGAATTTTCAAAAAACTTGATTTAAGTATACACCTGGGAAATTCCATTTGAAAGTTATGGCATGCAAAATTCAGGTCAATCGCCAAAAGAATGAAGGCGCAAATCGCGAATTCGTTTTCAAACTTCCCGGTTTGCCCGCTACTCGTGTGTCTCAACTTACCCGAAAAAAAGAAGAAAACATGTAGTCCCTTAGAATTAATGTGATCTAGGATCAGATTATAGATAAAAATAATTGTAACAAGAAGAAAATCCATGACGGCAATCGAGGGATTCTAATTATTCTATTCGTTTGGACTCCGCTAAGCTATTTATCATTAACTAAAGATATGACTAAAACGATGCAGAACTAAAATATACAGTATTGTAAACCAATGCAAATCCATGGATTACATTCCAACCAATTTGTGGTTTTCTTCTCACTTTTAAATGACACCCAGTTGATTTCCAAATACATTCTTCAAACAACTGTATATCGTTTATACGCATTGTGCAGTGTATTATACCTTGCGAAACCCTGTCTACAATCTTGTATTCTTGTTGCAGCCGACACAAGTGGGATTTAGTGAAGAAGTATTTCTTATTGGCCCGACCCGAGGCCCTTCGTCCCTCGAGGACCCAGGTGCTAGGCCCCCCCGCCCCTCCTACTTCTCCGCCACTAAACTCAACCAATCCAACCTGAAAAACCAATTTTAATAGTAAAATTGTAATTTAAAACATCTTATCACTGAAATGAGCTCTTGCTACCAGAGACTGGCATTAAAATGGATAGACCGAGGTATAGATTCAAATCAGTTATATAATCGTTGAAGTATGTAAAGTTTTGGTTTTATGAAATCCTATCTACAAAACGAAGGTTTATACCATTGCTTCGAACTTTTACTAGCAAGCAGTAGAAAGTAAGGTTTTTTAAGGTTAGAGTGTTGCAATTTGTGAATTCGAAGTCTTTTCCGCCCCAACTTAAAGTCAAAAGCAAGGTATAAACCTTCGTTTTGTTGATAGGATTGTCATAACCAAAATTTACAATACTTCAACATTATATAACTGATTTGAATCTATACCATCGTCTATCCATTTAATGCCAGTCTCTGGGTAGCAAGAGCTCATTTCATGATAAGAGTTTAAATTAAATTTTACTATTAAAATTGTTTTTCGGTTGATTGGTTGATTTAGTGGCGGAGAAGTAGGAGGGGCAGGGGGGGCGTAGGACCTGGGCCTCGAGGACCGAAGGGCCTCGTGGGTCGGGGCCAAAAGAATATATTTATTCACTAAATCCCACTGTGTCGTGCAAGCAAGAAATACAAATTGTAGACAGGGTTTCGCAAGGTATAAATACACTGCACAAATGCGTTGTTGCAAGAATGTATTGGAATCACTGGGTGCATTTAAAAGTGAGAAACCACAAATTGGTTAATGTAAATATGAATGCATTGGTTACATACTGCATTTTTAGTTCGATCGTTTTAGTCATGTTTTAGTTGAATGAAAAATAGCTAGCGGAGTCCAAACGTTAGTAATAGGAATCTCGATTGCGTCAATGATTTTTTCTTGACTTTTTATGTCATATCTTGATAGATCACGTAATTCTAAACTAAATGTTTTCTTCTTTTTTCGGGGTAAGTTGAGACACACGAGTAGGGGCAACCGGAAGTTTGAACAACGAATCGTGATTTGCGCCTTCATTTATTGGCCGATTGACCTGAAATTTTGCAATGCCATAACTTCAAAGAATTTCCCAGGGTGTTCTTAAATCGTTTTTGAAAATTCGATATGGCGGGAGTTATATTAAGTTTGAAAACTGAAATTACCTTTTGATTAAATCTGAGTACGGGATCATAATCCACACCCCTAGAATATAGACAATCCATATTTTGTTTTTTTGAAATTTGACCGTTAAAAAATTTCATATTTGGCGCCAAAGCTTCTTTGCATAAAATTAAAAACTTCTTTTCATAAGTAGATAGCCTACACAATAGGAAGCAACCCGGAAAAAAATTCACCTAAATCCGACAAATAGTTTTTGAGATATTTAAGTTTTAAATAATTAAATCAAATGTTCCATGAACCAACTAATCTAAATATCTCAAAACTACTTGCGATTTGGGTGAAATTTTTTTTCGGTTTGCTTTCCTATTGTGTATTCTAACTATTTATGAAAAGAGTTTTTAATTTTATTCAAAGAAGCTTTGCGCCAAAATATGAAATACAAATTTCAAAAAAACAATGGATTGTCTATTTTCTAGGGGTGTAGATTAGATCCCGTATTCAGATTTAATCAAAAAGTAATTTCAATTTTTCAACTTTAATAATCCCCCCATATTCAAATTTAAAAACGATACACCCTGGTGAATCCTTTGAAGTTATGGCATGCCAAAATTTCAGGTCAATGGCAATAAATGAAGGCGCAAATCGCGATTCGTTGTTCAAACTTCCGGTTGCCCCTACTCGTGTGTCTCAACTTACCCCGAAAAAAAAGAAAACATGTAGTCTTAGAATTACGTGATCTATCAAGATATGACATAAAAAGTCAAGACAAAAATCATGACGCAATCGAGATTCGCTATTACTAACGTTGGACTCAGCGTGAATCGTTTCCAAACTTGGTATTAAGTGGTGCTTTATGTGGCAATGTCTATATGTGTAGCTTGAGAGAAAATTGTTTTCGAAGTTTAAAAACTACTTGCGTAGTGCGATGTGCAATTTTAAACGTTGAACGTGAACGCTCGACGGAAAAACATGAAGCGTAAGATAGACCAAATTAACTACACACAAACAAGCCAGTCTTTGTATTATTTTAAACTTGTTTTAAGTAAACGTTTTCTCAGGTACTAGTCCGTCAGTGCTTAGACCCCAAATGTGGGGTCCAAAAATTAACTTTAATCAGCAAACTTTTTGTAACAAAATATGCTTAGCAGTTATAAAAATTAAAAATTTCTCTTAGAAACTTCACAAACTAATTTTTTAAACAAACTATTTGCTTTGAGCGTTGTTTTCTCGTTTGAAAAGAGGATAACAATTTTTAAAGAAAACCAAAAAAATTGGATCCTGCCCTGTATTGTTCTAGAACCCAAAAGAGGGTCCAAAATACAATAAAAACTTTTAGGGTCTGAGCACTGACAGTTATAAATTTGTTAAGTTTTTTAGAAGTTTTATGTAGTCAAACCCGATTATTAGGTTTTCGTTGGTTGTCCAAAACTAAAATGAAAGAAACAGTAATTTGTATTCTTGTTTCAAGGAAGTCTGTTGCAATTATGAATAAAGGTATGTGTTTTTGGAGTCACGAAAACTCAACAGCAATTTTGCTATCTTATTTATTCTTCACATGCGCGTCATGTCTATGGCTGGGCCTCCATGAAGTTTCTTGCCCCCCGGTTTCCTTCCAGGTCGCTAGCTCCGCCACTGGGTTGATTGATTGATGATTAGTTGCTGCTGATGCGGTGTTGATTGATTGATTGACTTAGATCGATTATTTGTGATTGAATTGATTGATTACGCTTCTGTTGATAAGGATTGTCATAATCCACACAATACATCAAGCATTTTTATGGGTTTATAGATTTTGGAAAGTCTCTTTAACATAGAAGCCCCCCAATTTAATGAGGAATTGTTTTTTGAAGATATCTAACTGTTGGTTCAGGTAGTTTTTCTCAGTTTTGTCATCAGTTGGCAATGGCACAGTTTCGTAAAATGTAGTTTCGATTTCCTGTACTCCTTTTAGAACCTACGTATAAAACATATTAACAAAGTTCTCTTTAAATCTCATTTGCACAAAACTGCTTGAGCAATTAGTAGCCTTATCTCAACCATTTAAACAAAGAAAGCGTTATTCATTAGGAGGCAGTAAATTTGCAGTGCATCGTTCAACATAATTGAACATCCGGTTATACATCAAACCAGTAAAACGTTTTCTCAGAATTGCTATGAAGCAACAGCACCATTTAAAACAAACGCGAAATATCCAGGTAATTTGGCGCACTGAAAAATTCTCCTTTTCAACTCTTCGCTATTTGGAAACATTTGGAGGACTGTCGTGATCTGGCAAAATTCCAATTCTCCCTTAAAGCCTACGAGAGTTGGAGTTATCACTTGCTATGTCGGCCCTTTGTGTCATCGGCTTAATGGATATCACGACTTAGAAAAAGGAATTGATGAGGCTTGCTATATTTTAACTCAGAATATTTCGTCTTGCTCCGCAGTTCGACCGAAAAAAGTGGCACGAATCTCTGCAAGGCATTTATGATCAAGCACTGTTTTAGAACGGATTTCCATATTATTTGACGTCTCGTCATGCTCCAACGTATTTAATTGGTTGTACATTGCTTCCATTTGTAACGCGATTATGACCCGCCCAAATACTAAGCTTAAAGCAATGCGTGAGTCAATTTCTGTCCAGGTCAATTTAGCTTTACCTGGGGGATAAAATTGTGGCAAGCATTTGCTACTTTTTGCGACATTTTCACCGTGGATAACAAAGCCTTTATCCATTTTACTTTTTCTAAATCATTTATTTACCGATTCGTCAGCAAGCTTTCGTGGCAC
>LJIJ01003029.1:0-21811 GCA_001718145.1 Orchesella cincta | reverse complement strand
AGCGCCAAACGCATATATATATTTTACCTGGGATGTTTTCAATATTTGCTCTGCTGACTACATTATAATGACAATATTGGAAATGATGGTACTGTTGGACTTGGATTTTAATTTAAAAAAAGAATTAAAGTATTTTATGAAAGCATCATAGAAAGCTGACGAGATTGAAAGGAAAATATTTATGTGGCTCTGTTTGAACGGGAACTATCGCAATTAGCCTATTTTTTTCCAATCTGATACAAAGCAATTATGACTTGAGGCATTGAAAAACTCAGCTCCCAAATTGAAAGCATCAATCAACTGGATTTTATTTGACAGCTACAGCAAATATCTCATACAACATTCATGTTTTAGCTAGCGTTTTTACATTTTTATCCTTGAATTTTCGATTTTAAATGGATACAATTAAATTACTACAGTATTTATAGCAAGAGTACGAGCAATATAATATTTATTCTCAAGCAGCCCCATAGATAGTAGAGAGAGAGCTAGTCTAGCTCAGCTAGAGTTGTAGTAGTCGCAGCACAGGTTCCTTTTCAATATATACATATGCAGTTGTTGTTCATGCGGAGTACGTTGAAACTCGATTCTAAAACACGAATATAGGACTTTAAAGGATTATTGCTATTGTTGTAATATTTATTATTGTTATGATATTTGTAATTTGATTATTATAATATTCGTAAATTTTATTGTAATAATATTTATTTGATTTAACGATTAGTAATACACAAATTGATGTTTATTTTATTTTTAAGCCAATCAAAAAAACCGTACTATGGAATTAAAAACGATATTTTAAAACCTTAATCTACTTTAATATTTAAACAATTTGTTAGAGTTGATTGATTAACTCATTTAACGCTGCCACGTTTCCTCAATTAACTTACATCTAGATACCAAAGCAAAAGTGCAACTTCACAACTAATCGTTTCATACTTGTACAAAATATTGTTGCAAGTTTTTTAGCCATTTTACGAACTTCAATGACAAAAGCACCAATTGATATCGCCAGACATGAAGCGTACAGGACAAATATTACAGCGATATTTCCACTAAGGCTACTCGGATTTTGAACTACAATACTATCTGAATCCTTAGGTTCATCATCCACACGGCTGCCCCTTAATTGGGACATGAACTGAACAAAAAATGCATTCCACCAATCGAAATGCCACTGCTGTACAAGCCCTGCAACCTTCTAACGACAATAGGACTTACCCACCGTACAAACCCTACCGCGTAGTTTAATTTAAACATGGTATTTTTGCTCAAAAACGCTTTCTTTTAGTTCCCTTCAAGTTCAGCAAGCGGAAGTAGGTTTCTCTCGCTTCCAACTCTGGGAGAAAGAGGGCAGTTCCGTTACATTTACTCAGAGTTTTCAAGTTTGCTTCTAGGCTATAGCCTGTTGTAGAATAGACATCCACTCAGGATGCACCTGGGTTTTTATTCAGCATCAATTTTCTTCATTTGTAAAGTTTGGGGATTTAGTAGATAAGTATACAGGGAGTACTGCCCCAGCATATAGTAAATAGAGCTCACTCGGATAAATCAAACTATCGTGACCTTCTTGGCGTGATCGCGACTGTAAAACAGTTAGCCACTCAACTCTCCTGAAGCCACCGTATCCTGCAACTCTCGTTAGAATATATTAAAACCGTGGGAAAGAAGCTGCTCAAATGTGTCAATTGGAATGGGTCCCGAGGGAGAGTGATGGCAGTTATATTTTTGTTTTTGTACGCATTGCTCAACACCAGAACCATCATGAGGTAGAGTCCAAAAGCAACTCTAAGCTTGCGAGTTTTTACAACCCTTACTCGGAATCGGGTCTGATTGCTCCAGGAAGGTTTAACAATTGTGAGAATCACATTTGTCAAATATTCCATTGAACTGTTTTCATAGAAACAGATATAACCGATTTTCGCCTGTTGTAACGCATTTTCAAACCCACGCACAATTCTGACATTAGGCTCATCGTCACTATGGAAACGGCAATATAGCCCCCAAGTAAAGCCGTCAAAGATTGAAGAGAGTTCCGAAAACGCAAGACCACCCAATGTTCCTTGCCCACAGCTTACAAATTTAAGCTTGGAAGTGTGAATGTAAAATTGGGGTGTGACTGTGGTCCATTTTCCCCAACCAGCACCGCTAAAAACAAGGGTGTGTGGCGAAAATCCCCATAGCTCAGAAATTTTGCAGCTCCACTTTTATAGCCGTTAAAATTCTGGTTGATTGTGTCATAGTAGGAAACATTTCCCAGGACAGATTGCATCAAGAGCCTGGAATCCACTATCCAGCGCAAGTCTTCCAAGGAACGCTCTTGATTTTGAGAAGATAAAATAAATTTATAGGAGAAATATCACGGACTTCGTCCCTATTTTGTTCTTCCATTGTGTTCAGCACATGGCCACTGAAAAGTAGACCCCAAATAATGTTACTGGATTTGAGTTCAGAATTTGAAGGGCTTTTTGATGTTGAAAAGGAAAAATCAGTTCCGATATTCACCATAAAAAATGGTCCGGTTGGACGACAAATCGACAAAAGACAATTATAGATGATAGTTCGAAAACTTTTTCCTGTAGAGTCTTAAGCTGAAATGTGTATTCTTCACGCGCAGTTGTGGTGTGGACGAAATTCAAACCGTTTTTTGGGGTAGCAAGAGACTGTCGCCATGCTAGGATTGTATTGTAGTCTTCAGCTTTCATTTCGGTGATTATTATGTCGTATGTAGGCCTGGTCTTAAGAAAAATGTTAGTTTCAGCTCCGAAGGATTGATTAGGATTGAAGTAGTAAACCCAAAACTGTTTATAAGCATGTAGAATAGTTAGTCCTAGTGGTGAAGAGGATCTCCCTCAACAACGTTTTCGTAATAGGTCGGATCCTCCACGGAATTTGGTGGAATAGGTACCAATGAGATTCGCATCGCCATGGGGGTTGATTTTGGAGAGTTGTCGACGAGAGGAATGTCCAGGCATTCTTTTGTCTGCAGGAGTGAATTGTTTAATACAAAGTTCAAAGCTGCTGATATTTTGGAAACGGGAAGGTACTTTTTCAAAAGGGAAAGTGCGGGTGTGGTCGTAACTGATAAATTTCATGAGTCGGTATTCCATCCGAATACGTCATAGCGAGACAGAATTACTGGTACTGAAAATTCTGGGATATTAATTCCTCTGTAGTTCATAGCGTTTAAAATCACTTTCCACTGAAAAGGTATTTTGGAAATATTTTCAATTTTTGGTTGGGAACGGGATTCCAATCCAAATCACTTCGAAAAGGAGGAAAAAGAAGGATGTCAATGCACGTCAATTCAGCTAAATGCACGCACACGCTCTTTGTTCACTTCGGCAGCCCAGGTTGCTTTTTCCCCATCCAAGTTTGGATGGCGGGAAATATATCCTTCTCGAGGAAGCTTTTCCCCAACTAGACCAGATCAACACAAGTGTGTTTGATTCAGCTCAGTTGTGTCGAAGTCAAGTTGTGTTGAATTTCTGAGAACGCATTTGAAATTTTTTGATACACAAGCCTTCTTTTTTTGTTAAAAAACTGTTCCATTCAAGCCGTAAGTTTATATCCTGAAATATTACACGTTAAATGAGAGGCTAATGTTTCTATCTATGTATATTCCTTATTCTAATCATTTCTTAATTTTAACTCAGAATCTGGATTTTGCGATGGCGTCAACGGGGTCGATGACCACTGAAGAAAAGGGAGTGACTGCCACCCAGCTTCTGGAGTTAAAGAGCGCATTCCTCAGCGTTATTGAAAACATTGAGGAGATGGAGGCAAAGCAAGCTCTGGAACCCCCTCAAACGAACAAGAACGCGAAATGCTGAGGTGGTGAAAGTTCTGAAGCTTCAGGTGGAGAAATCGAAGGATGTTATGCATCAGATGGTCTCTCAGTTGGAGGAATTTATCCAGGAACTTGAGGAAGAGCGGTGGAGGTCTGAACAAGACGCAGAATTTGGGAGAAGAACTCGTCAAGACGGCTCCGAGAGTGTTCAACAAAGTGGAGGAGATTGAACAGAAGTATGCGCTGATTCCTCCTCAAACTCTAGAAGAGGTTCAAGAATTGGTGGAAATGCGAGCGTTGGAGCACCAGATGGAGGAGACGGTGAGAAGAGTGGCTGAAATAAACATCCGGAGGCATGCATTGCTGCGTAAAATGGAGGAAAAGCTCGAAACCACTCGGGATATGGTGGGCAGGATTTGGGAGATGTTGGACACGATTCGGTTCAAGGAGGAGCTACTGGAATTAAAATGTGATCATGATGAGCTGGTCGACGGAGGGGACGCTGTCAAGAATGAGGAGGACGAGGATGGGATCCTGGAGTAACTGAGCTAGTTGTCCTCGTCAGCTAATTTACTTCATAAACCATTGATGAATACATTATATTCAGAATATTTCGTCCAATCATTAAACTTTTGTGTTTCAAAGAATAAACTGTAATGTTCCTGACTAGATGGTTGTATGAGCTGTGTTTACTTTATTTTCAAATCATAATTCGGATTCGATGTTGTCATTGTCATGGGTTCCCACACTTTATATTATTGTAGTTGGTTGGTTTTATTAATTATGAGTAGAACAGCTGATATGGAATTGACCCATGCTCCTCATACTCATCACCAATTTCGGGCGAAACCAAATGTGAATTAGTCTGTCTTGTTTTGATTCAAACTTATTGTCAATTTTAAATCAACTCAATTGTTAGTTAAATTCTTAATATCCATGTCAGGAATTGAAGAAATGGGTGATTCTGAAGATTGGAACATGTTGGATGGTGAGTCGCCTGCTGGACCTGGTTCGGAATCCACACCACCAAATTGGTAATCAGTTGATAAGCATGAGAAAGTTATGATGTTGTGGATTTATGCGTTCTGGAGTTTAATTTTATGCATTTGTCAATTCACAGGAGCGATTTGCCTGTGGTGTCGTGCCAATGGACCAGGATGAGGAGAAGTCGGCTCCCCTCAGGTGGGAATTGAATTTGTGGGTGGGGGAGATCATACAGCGAGATTGGGAACAAACTATGACGTTCTGAGTCCGTCCCTGCAGGTAAATTATCCCCCTTTTCGTTTTTTATTACGATTATTGTCACAAATATGCAGAAAGTGTTTTTCACTTGTTTTTATTCATTTAGGATTGCTGGCCCATCGTTTTTGACAACTTGTCTGACCCAGAGAGCTGGAGTGCTGTGAGCAACACTTGTAAATTCTTCCCTCTCTCACGAAATCCAGAATGGCCGAGCTGGTAATTTAATCAGCACATTAAATCCAATTTCATCCTTTCAGATGATAATCACATGTTTAATCTCCATTTCAATCTATCAGGCGATTCCAATCCTCCTGAGAAATGTTGAGTTGGAGCCACCCACCATATTGGCTTTGCGCAGAGCCAGCAAGCAATCCAAAGCATTTGTGGATGAGCTCTCTTCGAATCCAAACCAGAGTGGTTGACTGATCGCTTTGTCCTGTGGAACACTGAAGATATGCAAAAATTTGGACGAGATTTTGCACCAGCTCTCCAAGGAACCCTGGCATCGGAGTTCCTCACGCTGCGAGTAGAGCATCCAGCCCAGTACGAAAGCGCATTGAAATTTGTAACAAATCACGGAGAAAACATTCGAGGCATTCAGTTATCGCTGGACGTGGAGCGGCTTTCTATTCTCTACGAGCGGCTAACCGCACTCTCTCTCCCACCTACGAAATGTTGACACTCTGAAGCTGTTCTTTACGGAAAGCCAGAACCTTCGCCGTCGCCGTGGATCTGAAACAGACCAGTTGGAACCCAACATGTTGCCGGATCTCCGTCTGTTGAAAAATCTCCGCTTAGTTTTCGATGATGACTTCTTATATACAAACCGACTGGAGGTGTTGGTACAGCGCTATGGACTCCAGCTGGATAAATTTGAATGTAATGCACGCGCCTTCTGGCGAATGCGCCCGGAGATCTGCACCAACTACCTCTCCAACTTGCCAGCTCAGAGTTTCAGTGATTAATGCAGGCTGCGCGAAAGAAATGTTTGAGTTTCTCGCAAAAATTCGGCTGCCAAAGTTAGAAGGGTTGTTTTTAAAAGGGGGTTCTTTGCAGCTGACCTTTTGAAAGTTATAACCAACTTCAAGGGGAGTCTGAAGGAGTTGGACATTTCAAGGTTGGAGCTGGACATGGAAAGAAACAACCTGAAGGTTATGAAACCGGGGATTTGATGCTGTGTCCTAAAATGGAAAAGTTGGTTCTCTCCCCTTCTGAGGATATTCACAACTGTCTGGATTTGAAGATTTTTGGAATTATGTTCAGAAACCTGAAGAGCTTGGGTTATGCCCAACGCTGGCGTTGGATTCGGTTGAAAGATGACTATGATTCTCGCTATTCGTTCTGGATTTGGCGTAAGATGTGGTTTTTGATGTGGCCGAAGCTGGAGAAAATTGGGGAAAAAGAGGGCAATGCAGGGCCGAATCAGTTTGGAAGGGAGAAGATATTCACTCGTCCACATGTGTTGTAACTTGTAACTAAACTATATGAACTCTGATTATATTTATCAATCATCACAGAAAATTCGTGCATATGTACCTGTTTCTTGTCATAATTTGTCATTAAAGAGAGGAAATAAAGCCGTATTTTTACATTTTTTATATAGGCTTGTTTAATTTAGATTTTAATTCCAAAGTATCTTGTTAATTAAGTATTTTTGCATACCATAATTTCAATTAAATCCTAGGACCACGTTTAGTCATTTTAGAAACTTAAATTTGAGCACCAGTAAAGACTATGGAACTATGTAATTGCGAATCCTATATTATTTAATATCGATTCAGTTTTTATCAAATTATGTAGATTATTATTCAGTATCACACGACATTCGTTTTTAGGTTATAAGTTTAGGTATAGAGCTTTTCTACGTTTTGAATAAATGATACAGCTTAAGTACATTCCATGTTTTATACTACCTAAAGGTTAATCTGTAAATATATGTACTATTTATAGTATAGACAATAATATATTTTCTTCCTACCACTCCACAATCAAGCTGTCAGTAATAGCAACCAGTTAATAATAGCAACCAGTTAATAATAGCAACCAGTTATTATAGCAACCAGTTAATAACGGAAAAAATTTGGGAACATGGAATGTACAATCAATCCACAAACGTTTGGGTGTATACATTAACTAACTGGCTTCTTTGCTTACTTTACGGAATCTGGATGATAGCTATTGTAGTTTACTTTTTATTCCAGAAAAATGGAAGAATGCAGAAAACCCCTAACTTTGGTTTCACATAGCCTTAAACTGATTTTATGTATCAGAAATTTATTGTTAGACCTCAATATAAAAACAACATAAAATTATAACGCGCGTATTCTCTTTTGCAAAAACAGTTTTAACAAACTCTTATAGTACCTTAAATCGTAAATCTGTAAGCATTTGCACGTCACGAATTGCCACGGAATACATACTTGGTCAAATTTCCATTTCAGTAGAGTCTTTAGTCACAATGTTTGTTTTATTCTGCTAGTTTAGTCTACAACCGCCACCAAAATTCTTTTCAAATTTTAATAATCATGAAATCCTACTTACTTTTGCTGGCTTTTAAGCTAAACCAGTACCTAGACAGTATTATTTTTCCAGCTTATTTCATTTACTGGAACGAAGAATTACAGGCATGGAAAACATTCAGAAAATCACAAAGATTAAAACTGCTACCATATTTGTTCACAAACTATATCATCAATGGAATTCTAATATTCGGGTGTGGAATTTTTATAACAATGGTAAGCATTAGGATCCCAGGAATATTAGCTTTGAACAAATCATTCTATTCTATTTGTATTGGATGGGCTACATAGTGGCAATCGGGTGCGATATTGCAATCTATCGCTTTGGCAGCGAATTAGTTGCGTTTACCAATTCCTACTTGCATTTGGATGACATCAGTAACGAAGGAAAAATCGAGATCAGCATTCAATTAGGAATGGACGAGCTGAAGAAAGTTTGGAGGGGTGAAACTCACTGCCTTGGTTTAACTTTAATAACAACTTTCGCAACGCTTTCCTTTTCACCGGTATTTGCTGCTGTAATCTTTGTTTGGTTTAACTGGGACCCTGGTTATTTGGCATTAACGGTGCTATCAGAAATCTTGAAATGGACACAAATATTGCTTCAAGTACGTGCCTTATTTTAACTCGATACGCATTAACAATTGCAGGGACTCAAGCCTTCTTTTTCAGCTTTCGAGCCATTTTGTTAACATTGGGCTTGGCAGGGATTTCAGAATTCGAGATTTTAAATGATTTAATTATGGAAGATACTATATTTAACGTTGCCACTGAAAGAAAATTTAGAACGCTTCAGGTTTTGTATGCAACAGGTTTTGAACTGTGGAAATTTATTTATGCAGCGTGTCTTGCAGGCGGTTTTCTGTTTCTCGTTCTTGGTCCAAGTATAATTATTTTTGGGTTAAGAAAGGGTGTCAGTGCACTTATTCCGTTGGGTTCTGGCTTTTTTAGTGTGTTAATGCTGGTTGCCGTATGTTTATTGATTGAGGTAGGATGTTCCGAACATGAGACAAGTATGCTTTTGTTTCAAAAATGGAGACGGAGCTTGGTGAAATGTGAAGGATTTGAAAGGAAGCGTTTTAGAAAAATAATACAAGTTCAGAAGTATTTCGAGTCCGGTAGGGGAAGTCGGATTTATGGACCGGGACTTCAAAATAATTATTATGATAGTACACTCAACTCTATTGTTAACTTGTTGCTAGCTGTAAATGAAGTTCCGCAATAATGGAATGCAATAATTTTATGTAGTAAATGCTTTTGAAAAAAATTTATGTCTGTTGAACGATAAAACATAAATTTTTCCAATGGGCTAGTACCTGAAACCTCTCATTTATGTCAAAAAATAAACGACAACGGAAAAATCCCTTTTTTATATAAAAATATTAAAATGGTTTTACTTTTAAAATGTTCATAGGTCAGGTGAGTGATAGAACAGTTTTTGGCATCAGAATTTGCTTCAATATTTTAGAAACATTCATGTAAGAAAGACGAAGTTAAAATTTTCCAACAAACATGGTTTTCTAACAAAATAAACATAGTTGACCTACTTTAAAGCCAACGTCATGTCGTTCGGTTTTAGAAAGCTGTCCGGTACCCCAAAGCCTACCAATCCGTATATTTTGACAAAGTTTAAAAAACAAGCCCAACGCTATATATATTTTACCTGGGATTTTCAATATTTGCTACTGACTCATTATAATGACAATATTGGCAAAATGATGGTACTGTTGGACTTGGATTTTAATTTAAAAAAAAAGAATTAAAGTATTTATGAAAGCATCATAGAAAGCTGACGAGATTGAAAGGAAAATATTTATTGGCTTCTGTTTGAACGGAACTATCGCAATTAGCCCAATTTTTTTCAATCTGATACAAAGCAATTATGACTTGAGGCATTGAAAAACTCAGCTCCCAAATTGAAAGCATCAATCAACTGGATTTTATTTGACAGCTACAGCAAATATCTCATACAACATTCATGTTTTAGCTAGCGTTTTTACATTTTATCTTGAATTTCGATTTTAAATGGATACAATTAAATACAGTATTTATACAAGAGTACGAGCAATATAATATTTATTCTCAAGCAGCCCCATAGATAGTAGAGAGGAGAGCTAGTCTAGCTCAGCTAGAGTTGTAGTAGTCGCAGCACAGGTTCCTTTTCAATATATACATATGCAGTTGTTGTTCATGCGGAGTACGTTGCAACTCGATTCTAAAACCGATATAGGACTTTAAAGGATTATTGCTATTGTTGTAATATTTATTATTGTTATGATATTTGTAATTTGATTATTATAATATTCGTAAATTTATTATAATAATATTTATTTGATTTAACGATTAGTAATACACAAATCGATGTTTATTTTATTTTTAAGCCAATCAAAAAACCGTACTATGGAATTAAAAACGATATTTTAAACCTTAATCTACTTTAATATTTAAACAATTTGTGTAGAGTTGATTGATTAACTCATTTAACGCTGCCACGTTCCTCAATTAATTTACATCTAGATACCAAAGCAAAAAGTGCAACTCACAACTAATCGTTTCATACTTGTACAAAATATTGTTGCAAGTTTTTTAGCCATTTTACGAACTTCTACGACAAAAGCACCAATTGATATCGCCAGACATGAAGCGTACAGGACAAATATTACAGCAATATTTCCACTAAGGCTACTCGGATTTTGAACTACAATACTATCTGAATCCTTAGGTTCATCATCCACACGGCTGCCCCTTAATTGGGACATGAACTGAACAAAAAATGCATTCCACCAATCCAAAATGCCGCTGCTATACAAACCCTGCAACCTTCTAACGACAATAGGACTTACCCACCGTACAAACCCAACTGCGTAGTTTAATTTAAACATGGTATTTTTGCTCAAAACGCTTTTTTTTAGTTCCCTTCAAGTTCAGCAAGCGAAAGTAGGTTTTCTCCGCTTCCAACTCTGGGAGAAAGAGGGCAGTTCCGTTACATTTACTTAGAGTTTTCAAGTTTGCTTCTAGGCTGTAACCCTCTTGTAGAATTGACATCCACTCAGGATGCACCTGGGTTTTATTAAGCAGCAATTTATCTTCATTTGTAAAGTTTGGGGATTTAAGTAGATAAGTATACAGGGAGTACTGCCCAGCATATAGTAATAGAGCTCACTGGGATAAATCAAACTATCGTGACCTTCTTGGCGTTGTGACACCCCTAAATTTGGAAAGTCTTTTCTTTCTTTAATCACCCTAAATTATCATAATAATTAACGTACCTCGTTCCGTTTCTACGAATAATTGTGTTGTCCTGAGGTCGGAGAAAAGGGACATCGGGTTTGCCGTCGGGCCCTGTCCTTCGTTGGGAATTCCAGGAACTCCCGGGTGGATGATGATGATGTGATTTATGATTTGTATGTTGGTAAAAACAGGGAACACACAACAAAGTTTGGTGCCAATTATAGGCCGAATTGATTTATTCAGAGTACTTTGGAATTTTTCAATAAAGATGTGAACTTAGTTTCGGAATTTCTAACTTGGTTTCGGAAACCGGGAAACACTAATTCAAAAGAAACAAAAAGGTTTATGACACTTAATTCTAAACGTTAACTTGAAAAACAACTCGAAGTGAAGAGGACGACTCCTTGAAGCCAACTAACTGTTCCTTCTCAAGTTGGCTTCAAGGAAAACATCTCAGAATTAGCGGAACGCCGCTTCGGGTATATTGTAGGGAAATGTGAGGACCAACCATTAGTCCTTTTTCTCTATATTTTATTTGGATTTTAGTAATATTTTTAGGTACTTGGCTGTGACCATGAGCCTGATCGCTCTTGAGTGATGTGGCACTCCACAGATTTACAGTGATCCTGGTCTGAACACCAGGCATTTGTTAGAGATGTTAAAACCATCATCATCCTCAAAAGTTATCATGAGGAGCATCTATTATTCACTTTTAGGTAGTTGAGTAAACATAAGGCCGGACAGCGATGTGGTTCTCCACAAATTACTTGCTTTGTGGTAGGCATTCCAATTAATTTATAACTGGAGTACCTCTGTTTCTCTTGTTTTGAGCTCAACATTTTATTATGACGGCCTGCCACTCTTTTTATGCGTGCCTTTCCTCTTCTCTCCCTTCTAAAGGCTAGTATTTCGTGGCAAGCCATATTTTTAGTGGATGATGATGATAAAACTCTTTCTTTCTCTTGACTTTTGTTTTGTTTTTGATTTTTATGCTTTTAAGCTTTTGCCTAATAATGTGGTTCGTCACACCATTCATACATTATATTGGATAGCTTTCCAACTAATGAAAGATATAACTTTCGTAGTTCTTGGTGATTTCAACTTAAGATCAAACTACATACAACCAGTTTATGACTTTACTAAGCCTATGGATATTGTACAAATCATCAATACGCCCACTAGGGGAAATAACATACTTGATTTAATATTCCTCAAGAAGGAAACTAATGTAATTAATCAAAATGTAGTTGAATCCTACATATCTGACCACATGCTAACCGAATGTGTCTTAATGTGCACAAAACCAAGACAAAAACGAAAAACAATAAGTTTTCGCACTTACCCAGAAGCAAATATACCCAAAGTAATTGAAATGTTCAACAAGAACTTGCCTGACACCTACGCTGACTTTGACAGCTTCAAACAAACATTCTTAGAGATATTTGATGGACTCTGTCCACGTGTATCGAAGAAGATCAGAATTGAGAAGAAATATAAATTCATATCGACCAGCACCAATAATATGAAAAGAAAGTGTAAATCTCTTCGGAGACTGCACAAAAAATTTCCATCGGCAGCCACGAAAGTGCGTTTGTCACAAGCGAAAAAAGAAGTCGAGCGAAATATGCTGCTTGACAGTAAGCATGAACTTGACCATCGCATAAAAAAAAGCAACGTCTGGGCTGGTGTGAAATCAGTTTTACCTGAGAGTAACAAACCTTCTAACCTCTCGATTGATCCGGATACGCTTAATGAATATTACGTTAATATCTCGACTGCTAACATGACCGACAATACTCCTTTCCCTGACAAACCTGATAATATTAACCCAAACGGCAAGTCCTTCAATTTCAAAAAAATCTCAGTGGATTCCCTGAAACAAGTATGGAAAGCTATGAAAAATCCTAGCTCTAAGTCTGTAGATCCTTTAGAAATGTGCAATTTTATGATTAATATAGCCATGCAATCGGATATATTTCCCAACCATGTGGTCAGCATGTTTAATAAATTTATAGAAGAAGGTAGCGTCCCAAAAAGTTTAAAAATATCGAGAATAGTTCCTGTAGGTAAAGTTGATCATCCTAAATCTCCAAACGAAACCAGGCCCATTGCTATACAGTCCGTTTTAACGAAAATGTTAGACAAATGCCTACTTACGCAAATGTTAAAATATTTTGAGAAGAACAACTTTCTTACAGATAAGCAGTTTGGGTTTAGGAAGGGGTATGGTACGACTCATGCGTTGATTGCCCTTAATGATCTTATAATGGAACAGATTGACAAAAATAATTATGCATATTGATATCGCTTGATCTTCAGAAAGCGTTTGACAAGGTAGATAGGGAATTGCTTTTACACAAACTGAAATGGTATGGCATTGATGCTGAAATTTTAAGATCGCTACTCTCTGATAGGCAACAATATGTCACATCAAATATCAAGAATGAAATACGCAGTTCAAAGCTCCAAGAAACATCACTTGGAATTATTCAAGGATCTTCAACATCTGCCTTCTACTTTAGCTTATTTATTAATGATTTACCTAGTGTGATAAAAAACTCAAACATTTTTCTATACGCAGATGATTCAAACTTAGCTCAGTCTGGCCCACCAAATAGAATTAACCAAATTACTAGTGAATTGGAGGAAGATCTGGATAGAATAGCAGAGTGGATGAAGGCTAATAGACTCAGTCTTAATGTAGACAAGACTAAAATGATTATCTTTGGTAAGCCTAATACCACAAAAAGCATCTTGGAAGTCTCGGTAAAAATTAACACAATTTGTATAAATAGGGTCTCTGAACTGCGAATTCTGGGTCTCATATTCGATGAAAATCTAACCTGGGAAGGTCACATGAAACATGTATCCAAAAAGTGCTACTATAATATTTCAAGGTTATACGCTATAAAGAATGTACTGTCTTATGATACGAAGAAAATGTTAGTAGAAGCTTATATACTATCTGTTATCAGGTATGGCCATTATCTGGCTTTGTACAGGTAAACTTGATGTTTATAGGAAAACTGACAGAATTATTAAGTGTGCAGCTAGACTTATTTTAAACAAGCGCAAGTATGATCCGATATCCAATGATATTTGTAATGTTTTAGAATTATGTTTTAGTGAAAACATGTATTTATATCAATTACTGTCGTTTGCCTATAAGACCTCGTTTATGACAAACAATGGTTATTTTGTTAATTACCTGGACTTCAACCATGTAACTACACAAAACACTAGAAATAAGTCTTATTATGTACCGTCTATAATTACAAATAGCTTATGGGTCAGAAAACCTTCAAATATAATGCGGTCCAACAATGGATAAATCTACCTCAACATGTTCAAAACAAAGTATCCTCCTTAGCGGTTTTCAACAAAGCTATCCTCTCACACTTACTGACTGAGCAATCAAACAAAGTTCTAACACACACTTGTGAAGACGACGAACAAGAAATAATTCTTGAATGCATAAGTAATGTCTTATATAAAACCCTTCCTTGTCCTTAAATAAAATGTATCTTTACTTTTCCCTAATTCACTATTTAAAAAAACTGATGTTATCTTAACTGATGTATAATACTTTATGGTGTGTACTGTAATTTTCCATAATTATGAAATTAATTTTTGAATCACAATAATTTGTAAAACCTAATTTGACCTATGTATGATGATGTCTATGAAGAATAACCCTGTATACTGGGGATTCATGTGACAATAAACTATATTATTATTATTATTATTATACAACCGTAGAGCATTTCTGGAATATGTGGTCAGCAAAAAACCCACTCAAATTCAATAGTGCTAAATGACGAGCTCAGGTTTCTGTGAGAAGGGGAAAGCCACTCTACGATTGCTCATTGAACAGGGTTAAACCTCATCCGATTTTGATGAGTTTAGTAAAATCTTCGAAGTTTACTTGTAGATCAACTACTTTAAAACGAGCATGGACTACGACACATTAATTTCAGTTTTTGGAAACAGACCGACACTCACATCCATTCGATTTCTCTTCGGTTAGCATGCGGAAAAGGTGGCAACGAGTTGGGCCACCGAGAATCGGTCAACTGACACGTGCCCGAATTCGTACCGCAATGCGTTTCTCAACTACAAATCGACTTTGTCTCTAAATATTCATAATTATTCGGTACGCATTCGGACCGCATCTTATGACTACCCCAACCTGATGGGACAATCGAGAACTATTTCCATACAAATAGTGCTTTACGCATGTCATGTGATGGTAAGACCAGGAAAGTGTGATGAAATGCTGTTCTGTTCTCCCAAACTGTATGTACATAAAATTCACATTGCAAACCTTGCTTCAGTTGCTTGATCGTTTACTCCGCATTGTGTAACTTCACATTAATCTTCCATCCATTTTTATATTTGTTAACCATTTTGGAGATTAAACTTCTTATAATTAGTGGTGCAAAAATAAGCAAGGCGAGTGTGCAATCGTTAAAGGTATGTCAATACAAACAAGTGATACTGATCGTCAAGGAAGTGGGACTGCTTAGTTTAATTTAAGTAGGTAAGTTATTTTTTATTATTGTAAAATAAACGCTTTCTTTTGTGTGCTGGTAAAAACTAAAAACTTATTTTAGTTCAATTCAGGACATGTCGTTTTATGCCGTGGTAGAGTTTACAGCGGAGGAAGGAGATACAGCCGTAGTGTCCTCAACGTGGTTAAGAGGTAATGACAAATTCTGTCGCTGGCCTAATAGACCCAACAGCAACTTTGCAAAATTAGCTGCAAATCACGCAAAAGTTGACGACGATGGACACTCCACCCTTGTAACGTTTTGAATACATATTGTACGTACTATTTTTTGCTATCAATTTCATGTCAAAAGACTAATTATGAATGTTTCATATATACTGACATACATATTTGTTCATTAATTTTTTAGCATCATTTGAGAAGGCTCAACGAGGTTGTACTAAATCAGTTTACACTTCCAACATTGAAAGCTCTACAGCTGAAATCACATCGAATGCTGATTTATCAAGAAGAAAGAGACGCCGCGTGACAAACCGGAAACCGGTCAAACCCATTCTCCCTTGCGTTTCAGCAGTCCAACAAAATAAACAAGATCGTCAAGCTCATCAGCCTGTTCTGGATTTGACTGAAATCATGAAATGATCGGATGCCCAACCAACAGCTTATTAAATCGATCCGTTCCGTCTCTTGGTAAAAGTATACTTAGGAATATCACTAACGAATTTAATAATATCTCGGTTAAATTTGGGTTTGTAAACATACAGGTATTACACAGCAGTTAAACACTGCCTCTGCCCTTGGAGTTGAACCGCCTCGTTTAGGACTGGTCGATCCAACAAATTATACGGGAAACGATCCACAGATTGAGTTATCAAGTAAATAATACTTTAAGTAAAACACGTTACAATTGCACCTTATTGTAATTGTATATTAATTAGTCCTTTGTTAAATTAGATATAAAGCGATCACGATCACCTGTTCAGACTGAAACGTTCCAACTACCAGTTGATCGACAACTTAACAATCAAGCTCAGAATACTTTGCCTCATTCCAGTGCTAGACGACAATTGTATTCAGGTATATTTGTATCAATTTGAAAATCCCGTACAATTTCCCTCATTATTTTAATCTCAATTAAACTTAACACACTTCATTCTATATTTCATTAGGAAAACGTTGCTTTGAGTCTGATAGAGCTTCAGAGAGCTCACAAATTGCTTCAGGTAGCTCACAAACTTTTCAAAGGTATCCACCTCAGATGATGTACTCAGGACAGACTCCCATCTCCCAAAGTGGTAATAATTTTATTTCAAATTTTTGTCGGATACCAAGCTTAGTACATTGAATGACGTATCGTGTAATTGTAAATTTGTGTTCATAGACAAACAATCTTCAGCAGAAGATAGGTTTTGCTATGAAACAACCCCTACTTCAAGATACGCACAATGTGATGCTAGTCAAACCAGATTTGAGCGACTTACTGGCGAAAAGGAAGATAACGGTAATTTACTGTTTATAAATTATGATTTAATCATCAATCTCAATCATTCATGGAAATATTTATCGAGATGAATGTTTATATAGTGTTCCAGAAGACAGTGCTGCAGTATCTTGTAAAAATAGTGGATAACCAAAACGAGCTTCTTCGTCGGACTGCTGATCTGTCAAAACAAAACTCGCAAAGATGTATTCTGCCAGTGCAGCTTCCAATTAATACTTTATCAGAATATCAAGCATTGAATCTCTGGCTGACGGCTCCTCACAACCAACAATCATTTGTAAGCGTTACACAAAATATAAATAAGGTTAAGTTAGGTATCTATGAAGTATTTAATTGAAAAATGAATACCATAGACCCTCGAGCTGAGTATTATTGGAGGAAACTCTATCAGTTCGATTACGACGCGTGTATTATCATATTTGATCTCAAATACACTAGCACGGAAGTTGAGCCTAACTGGAATAGGAAAGAAAACGGAAGCCGGAATCAAAGGAAATCCAATTTTAGGACTAATTTACGGTAATTTTTAAACTTTAAAAAGAGAGCAGTGAACAATAAAGAATTTAAAATATATGTATTCTCTACTATTACTACAGGGTGCGTCGAATGACAAAAGGAGGAGAAACGGCAACTAACAGTGAGATAGATTCAGCAATACAAAAGTGGTTAAAAGGAGCTCCAGATAGAGACGGTGGTCGTAAAGAACGACGTTTAAAAACATGCCTCGATCACAACCAGGATCGTCTCAACGAACAAGGCGTCGACGACGGATGAACGAGGTTTCAAGACTTTTAGCTGAGATACAGACTGACGTTCCACAAGGTTTAAATAATTATGAAGCGATAATAGTTTGAGTTCAGAACATTTTCAAGAACGTCATGAGGAATATAGTAATATAGAATTAGTCGATTGTCGTAGTTCCACTATTTTTACTAATAATGTATTGAGTGAAAAATGTCCTTCAATTTTTTTCCATTCGCCAGAACCAGAGTTTCGAACTAAAATTAGAGAATGGGCTATTGCTCATAATATCACTCATTTTGCTGTCAGGGATTTGTTAGGAATACTTAGGTCACAATTTCCGGAGTTGGAATTGCCAAAACACCCTCGCACATTACTTGGCACTCCAAGAAGCGTTAACGTATTGAAATTTAGTGGTGGTTCATATGTGTATTTTAACTTAATTAGACTTATTTACGATAGGGTAAAGATTGGTATTGTGTTAGATGATGTAAACTCAATTACGGCTGTAGACAAATTATTGACACTAACTGTTGGTGTTGATGGAATACCAATCACCAAAAGCACTGGCAAACAGTTTTGGCCTATCCTGGGTATTTTAGATCAATGTATAACAAAAGATCCATTTGTAATAGGAATATATTATGGTGATAAAAAGCCTCATAACTTAGATTTTATGCAGTCGTTCGTCAAAGACTGTAAGTATCTGGAAATTAATGGTATAGAACACAATGAAATTCAGTATAGCTTTAAAATTTCCAAGGTTTTGGCTGATGCTCCTGCAAGAAGCTTTTTAAAAGCTTGTAGGCCACACAACAGCTATTTTGGATGCGAACGATGTAATCAAAAAGGAGAGTGGTCTGGCGGTTTTATATGGAAATGAGTTAGCCTGGAAATAATAAATCATGGGTTAGTTTCTGACTTCCGTTAGATTATTTGCATCTTATTTTTAGGAGTTACGAGAAAGTTAATCCGACAGTGGGTTAAAGGGCGATTGCCTCACAAACTACGATATTCAGATGTAGACCTTATTTCAAGAGGCTTTTAGGATTTAGAAGGTATTTCCCAAAAGATTTTCAACGCAAACCAAGGTCATTATTTGAAATTGACCATTTTAAGGGACTGAGTTTCGGTGCTTTCTTTTGTATACGGATTTCCATCCCTTCATTCATATATTAGTACGAAGAAGTTAAAACATTTTTTATTACTACATGCAGCAATTTATATACTCTTATCAAAATTTTGTAGTATTAAGTGGTGGAACAGTTTGGCACGAACACTTTTGTTACGGTTTGTGGAAAAAGCTAGAGAATTGTACGGTACTGAATTCATAGTTTATAACGTACATTCGTTAATTTTTAGCAGATGATTGTTTAAATCATGGAAATTTGGACGAATGTATACATTCAGGCTTCGATTAATAATGCAAGGCTAAATAAACTAATGCGCGTAACGCTCAAACTATGAATTCAGTACGCCGTACAATTCTTCTAGCTTTTTCCACAAACCGTAACAAAAGTGTTCGTGCCAAACTGTTCCACCACTTAATACTACAAAATTTTGATAAGAGTATATAAATTGCTGCATGTAGTAATAAAAAATGTTTTAACTTCTCGTACTAATATAAGAATGAAGGGATGGAAATCCCGTATACAAAGAAAGCACCGAAACTCAGTCCCCTTAAAATGGTCAATTTCAAATAATGACCTTGGTTTGCGTTGAAAATCTTTTGGGAAATACCTTCTAAATCCTAACAGCCTCTTTGAAATAAGGTCTACATCTGAATATCGTAGTTTGTGAGGCAATCGCCCTTTAACCCACTGTCGGATTAACTTTCTCGTAACGCCTAAACAAATAAGATGCAAATAATCTAACGGGAAGTCAGACACTAACCCTATACCAAAACCTTGGAAATTTTAAAGCTATACTGAATTTCATTGTGTTCTATACCATTAATTTCCAGTACTTACAGTCCTTTGACAAACGACTGCATAAAATCTATGAGGCTTTTTATCACCATAATATATTCCTATTACAAATGGATCTTTTGTTATACATTGATCTAAAATACCCAGGATAGGCCAAAACTGTTTGCCAGTGCTTTGGTGATTGGTATTCCATCAACACCAACAGTTAGTGTCAATAATTTGTCTACAGCCGTAATTGAGTTTACATCATCTAACACAATACCAATCTTTACCCTATCGTAAATAAGTCTAATTAAGTTAAAATACACATATGAACCACCACTAAATTTCAATACGTTAACGCTTCTTGGAGGCCAAGTAATGTGCGAGGGTGTTTTGGCAATTCCAACTCCGGAAATTGTGACCTAAGTATTCCTAACAAATCCCTGACAGCAAATGAGTGATATTATGAGCAATAGCCCATTCTCTAATTTTAGTTCGAAACTCTGGTTCTGGCGAATGGAAAAAAATTGAAGGACATTTTTCACTCAATACATTATTAGTAAAAATAGTGGAACTACGACAATCGACTAATTCTATATTACTATATTCCTCATGACGTTCTTGAAAATGTTCTGAACTCAAACTATTATCGGCTTCATAATTATTTAAACCTTGTGGAACGTCAGTCTGTATCTCAGCTAAAAGTCTTGAAACCTCGTTCATCCGTCGTCGACGCCTTGTTCGTTGAGACGATCCTGGTTGTGATCGAGGCATGTTTTTAAACGTCGTTCTTTACGACCACCGTCTCTATCTGGAGCTCCTTTTAACCACTTTTGTATTGCTGAATCTATCTCACTGTTAGTTGCCGTTTCTCCTCCTTTTGTCATTCGGACGCACCCTGTAGTAATAGTAGAATACATATATTTTAAATTCTTTATTGTTCACTGCTCTCTACTTTTTAAAGTTTAAAAATTACCGTAAATTAGTCCTAAAATTGGATTTCCTTTGATTCCGGCTTCCGTTTTCTTTCCTATTCCAGTTAGGCTCAATTTCCGTGCTAGTGTATTTGAGATCAAATATGATAATACACGCGTCGTAATTGAACTGATAGAGTTTCCTCCAATAAGACTCAGCTCGAGGGTCTATGGTATTCATTTTTCAATTAAATACTTCATAGATACCTAACTTAACCTTATTTGTATTTTGTGTAACGCTTACAAATGATTGTTGATTGTGAGGAGCCGTCAACCAGAGATTCAATGCTTGATATTCTGATAAAGTAATAATTGGAAGGCGCACGGGCAAACTACATGTTGACGAGTTTTGTTTTGACATATCAGCAGTCCGACGAAGAAGCTCGTTTTGGTTATCCACTATTTTACAAGATACTGCAGCACTGTCTTCTGGAACACTATAAAACATTCATCTCGATAAATATTTCCATGAATGATTGAGATTGATGATTGAATAATAACTTATACAGTAAATTACCGTTGTCTTCCTTTTCACCAGTAAGTCGCTCAAATGTGGTTTGACTAGGATAACCTTGTGTGTATCTTGAAGTAGGCGTTGTTTTATAGCAAAACCTGTCTTCTGCTTTACAATCTACAAATTTACAATTACACGCTAGGTCATTCAATGTACTAAGCTTTGTATCCTACAAATAAATTTGAAATAAAATTATTACCACTTTGGGAGACGGAGTCTGTCCTTGTAGCTACATCATCTGGAGGTGGATACCTTTGAAAAGTTGTGAGCTACCTGAAGCAATTTGTGAGCTCCCTGAAGCTCTATCAGACTCAAAGCAACGTTCCTAATGAAATATAGAATGAAGTTGTGTTGAAGTATGTTAAGTTTAATTGAGATTAAAATAATGAGGGAAATTGTACGGGATTTTCAAATTGATACAAATATACCTGAATACAATTGTCGTCTAGCACTGAATGAGGCAAAGTATTCTGAGCTTGATTGTTAAGTTGTCGATCAACTGGTAGTTGGAACGTTTCAGTCTGAACAGGTGATCGTGATTGCTTTATATCTAATTTAACAAAGGACTTATTAATATCCATCACAATAAGGTTTCAATTGTAAACGTGTTTTACTTAAAGTATTATTTACTTGATAACTCAATCTGTGGATCGTTTCCCGTATAATTTGTTGATCGACCAGTCCTAAACGAGGCGGTTCAACTCCAAGGGCAGAGGCAGTGTTTACATTCTGTGTGATACCTGCATGTTTCAAAAATCAACTTTAACCGCGACATTATTAATTCATTAGTGATATTTCCTAAGTAGAGTCTTACAAGAGACGGAACAAACGGATCGCATTTAATAAGGCTGTTGGTTAGACATCCAATAACTTCATGAT
>LJIJ01003028.1:0-21814 GCA_001718145.1 Orchesella cincta | reverse complement strand
TCCAATTGTAGTATTGACTAAACATCACTAATTGGAAGGTAACGTGGGGAAAACTCCTCCATCAAGGTCTTTTCGTTGGTGTTAAGAAAAGCCAAGAGTGCTTTGGTGGTTGGACCATCCTCCCAAAAGTGGAAGTTAACGTCGTCAACGCAAATGCGTAGTTGCTCTCCTTTGAAATTCATTTGACGGAATAGTCCTGGAACATCAAGACATTAGCGAGAGAAATTGGGTTAAAACTTTAAACTTCTAATTGAGAATAGGATACTTTCTGAAATAAATTTTTAACGAAGCTTACTGTGGAGCTTGGAAGTATGAGCAACAAATTCCGTTCCGTCAGACGCCGCAATGACAATGTCTCTTCCTTCCCCCTCGTCAAGACGAATAGGTCACGGTGCAACATCCAGAGAAGCAGGCCAAGTTGAGGATCCGAGTCTCCATTCAACTCCTGTTCGACCAATACTCCTTCTTGGGTATGGCCCACCTCCATGTCCTCCCCATTGAGATTCGAGTATTCTCGATTTGCTTCCATTTTGTTTTGATATAAATGAGAACTGAAAGTTTCTGAAAGATGGGAATATTTCCAAGTGGAAACTTATTTTTTCTGAAGGTTTTCAGGAAGCAGGCTACTTGAAAAAGAAGTAGATAACCACAGCTCAACTGCCGGCTCTTGAATAACGGCCAACTGAAATTGACCCACCTTTTATACCATTCCAGAGATTATGTGTAGTCTCACTTTCACCTTGAAAAGTTAATGTCATTGTGAAAGTAATTACAGTCGAATTCTTATGCAAATTTGCGTTGTGCTATATGATTTTCCTTGGTGAATAGGGAGAAGTTTCAATCGTTTTGTTCAAGGTGTTGTTATCAGCGCGACCTTGACCTGGGATATTTAAGGAGATAACTGAAATCATAAATGGTTTTAATATACTTAACAATAACAAAGGTATTCTCAATTTGATGACAATGATTTTCATTAAGTGACACTTAATGTTTTTAATTGAAGTCATGTAGTGGCACATACTTGTTTAAGATAATATATTTGTCTGGATGCTTTATGTTTATGGCCATCTCGATCTTATTAAACCGTTGAATAAAGCACAGTTATTGCTGATCACCACAATCGTTTTATGAAATGCAGTTACCAAAAGAAAAGAAAACATTTGATGAAGGCAAATTTTACACACATCATGCATGCAATAATCATATTATGTGATGCCTCAAAGCGTTTATTAATCAGAAATAAAATGAGTCAACGCTGAAAATTGAGTTTGCAAAGTAATCATCGATGATATGATTCAGAAAGAGGTTATAAAAATGAATATCAAGTCTATTCAAAGGTTTAGTAAGAGCGCAAATGAAATCAATGAATTACGCAACTTTTGACTAAACTTTTACCGAAACAAAATTCACCTTCATGAAAGTTTGGAATGAATTGGAAGTTTTTAATTTTTGAGAATTTAGAACTTTAAGAAAACTACACTAATTTTCATGCAAACAAATAGGACATTCTAAACCTGGGATATAAATGCAATGATGATGATGATTCTGATCGCATTAATAACAGTTCCAAACTTCATTCCCTGAAGAAATCTATCATAGATATTTGCCATACTATATCATTTATTTATCGACGTTACAATACTTCTAACCAATATTCATTGACATTTTATCTATTCATAAATTGAGTTGATCATATTTTTAGTTTTATACGCTAGCACTTCTGGTCCTTTTTTCTCTGACAACAGGCTTCTTAGTCACGATCACTCCTTTGAAATCCACCTCAGAAACATTAATTATGTCCTTCCTTCCTTCAAACTTGCGGAAAAATTTGATATCATAATCCGTTTCCGGTAACACGCGAGAAGAAGAAGAGGACGATGCAGTATTTTTGCGCCCCTGCTTCTGGATTTGCAACTCTGGTTGGTGGCTCATTAAGTTCAATTTGTCGTTTACGACGCGTCACCCATCTCTCACCCAGCATCTTAAGTAATATCTCGTCACTCGCTCATCTTTTAGGACTTTCCAACTAGCGTCATTTCCACAGTTTTACCAGCCAAATGATGGGGTTGGTGAGACTCTGACGAAAAAAAATAGAAACTACGTAAATTTTTTGATTGAAAGAATATGTTTTGTTTCCCTAAATTTCATACCATATCAACTTCATAGCTGAGAAACTCCACCCTGAGCCTTCTGTTATAGAAAATCTTCACGAATTTATTAGCATCTTTTTTCTCCCAAAAATTTTTCCACGAGTGGATCTTGTTCAAAGTTTTGTCCGTTCCGAAATCCAATTTGCAGCGGATGCCTTGTGCAGGAAACTTGAGGAAAGAGGAAGGGAGATAGCGGACGTCTTTGATGGGAAATGTGCACTCCTCTCCGAAATCAATCAGAACATCTGAAAATTTACAAGGAAATGCATTTTGAAGACTTAAAAATAAAATTTATTATATATAATTATATAATTAGTTGAGTTTTGATCACACCCTATATTTATTGTTTTCCAAAACCTCGAAATTCCCCGCCCATTCTGCGTACTCTCCTAGTTGCCCCGCACAACGTACATACCCACTTTCAGAACTTCAGGATCCGAGTAGTACTCCAAATCATTGGCAGCTGGCATAAATCTTAGACCACCAAATTGATTCTTTTTGACAAAGTCCTGTTCAAAAAAACCACTGAAAAACATAATTAAACTAAGGATGATTTTTGGGATAAGAATTTTCAAGTGTGTTTTTAAAAGGGGAGGTTAACTTACTCTAAACCTTTCTGAGAATGTTCCAAATCCTCCCACGTTGAGCATAGATTCACGTAAAAGTTTGATGGGTCGAAAATCGCACCTCCGAGACAATCTTGGATACTGTAGAGTTCAACGTTGAAACCGGCCCATTCGATAGTTGCATTGGTGTCCACTACCCTGCAAGTCTTCACTTTGTGTTCATTTGCTAATAAACTTGAAGCCATGATGGACACGATGAAAGTAAAATGAAAATATAACTAAAATACAATTTAAAACCACTACAAGAGTTAACAATTTCAAATAATACTGAAGTGTCAAAAAATCCAATTATAATTGGAAACCCACGAGAATAAAAATCTTACTAACGATTTCCTGGGTTTTAGATGAAAAATTGGTAATGGATGAATTTATACGTGAGGCAACTTACGATCTCGCAATTTTTGGGCGTTTGGTGAATTTTGAGAAGTTATTTCGTAATCAAATTTTTCTTTCTCAAATGCATCAGGTTTGAACGTATGTGATACTATATATACCTGATTCCGACCTTGCAAACATGCCACTCATGAATGATGTATGACAGTTTTGCGTATCCCATCTATTCTAACAAGCAAGACTTTCAAAGGTCAATTTATGCAAGTCACTTTTTCGTGAATTTGGATAATAAGTAATCGCAGAGAAATTATTGCTTTTAGATGCTGTTCAAGCTGGAGCTCTGCTTGCAGCAAAACTCTTTCTTTGCATAGAGGATACAACATTTTCCATTCTTGGAATTTCCAAATTGAATACGATTTCAAATCTTTGGAGAAAACAAACGTTTATTTATTAAATTATAATACTAATGCAAATTCTGCCATTCATCCATATCTGTAATTGTTTCTGCTTGGCTGCTGTGGTTGCCTCTGCCACCACCTTCTCGGCTTATAGTTCTGTCTATCGTTCCACATTTTCTGTCGCTGACCTTGACCTTGATTTTTCTTCGCCTGCACTGAAATCACTTCCAGATCCTTGTTATAGAGCACCAACGCTTTAGTTCCATTCACCTTTTTGTATTCATATAGTCTCGTACAGTTTTTGTCGAAGCATCTAAAAGCATTCTTTTTCTGCATTGACCTTCTCAAATCTGTCATAGATTGAGTTAATGCAGGAGACTCCGGTGCAAGGTATTTAATACCAGAGAATAGAATACCAAGAACGGGCTACTTATGCAGTCTCCAACGTATGGAATAAATCCCTTTAAAATCGCTTTGAGGGAGCATTCAATGAAGGGAAGATATGTCTAAAAAAGTGGAAGAGAAATTAAGCAAGAGCGTGTCAAGTTAAATATTATGCAAATTTCAAGTGTAACCGACCTTGCACCAGTATTCTTTTGGATTAAATTGTCCTGAAATATTGGGGTAAAGTCAGAATATGTCTTCATGAATAAGATCATTTTAATTGTTATGCAATTACTTGCTAATGCAAAGCAGGTTTGTAAATCCGGCATAGAAATATCTTTGACTGGAGTATCAAACGAATCTTCAAAGTACATGGCTGCGCCAATATCGTCCAAATACCCATCTCGGCCAATGGTCCCTTCCTCCTGGAGTGTGCACTTGAGTAGGCACTGCAATAATTCATAAACAAATATATTTGGGGCGTCTTGAGAATCCCTTAAAATGTAAATGATGAACTGGTTTTACATACACTCGCTCTTGTTCCCAACTCAAAGATATTCTTAAGTCGAAATGTAGAACGTCCTGATAAGCATTTCAACAGCGACTTGACAATCCCCTTGACCCACAAGAAGGCAAAGGTATCACATGATTTTGGAGGATCTTCTTCCAGCTCGTTGTCATCTTGGGAATTGGCTTCGAACACGAAACCTAGAAAAATGGATTAGTTTTTATGTAAAATTTCAAATAATTTATAAATATATTTAGCGTACAAAAAAGAAGGAATAGAAGTAACAGGCAAGTTTCCAGTTTCATTCTCTCCATTTCCAATTTAAAACGAGATGACTAGCTAACGAGAGCCTTGCTTATTCTGAAAGTGAAATTTTATCCAATTCAATTTCATTTCAGCAGAAGGAAGCCGGAACTCTTTTTCAGACCTAAATCTTCTTCCTCATTCAATCTAATATTTATTATGGGCTATGGAATTGGGTTTCAATATCAAGGCAGCATTTTAAAATGCAATCGAATAGAATCGAGGGGTATTTCTGCGTAAGAAGTTGCATTAAAACACATTTTAATTGTGCAGGAATACATCTAACAATGCGTGTGTGTGCGTGTCCTTGCGCTCGGTCGGTCACTATAATTTTAGGAGCAGCGGCAGCTGGAAATTATAGCCAACTGCGTTGCATTATAAACCATTCTATGTTTAATAGTATGTAATAATCGCTTTGTACCGTTGCTATTGCATTTATAGTATGCCAGCAAATTTTCACACATCTTCCCATGTTATAAATTTATAGCTACCACCGATGGTTCATGCAATATGACATTAACATGCTCTTTATGATATCAAATCCTCAAAATCATATTACATATGTGTAGTTTAGTGTATTTCTGAATTGACTGCTAATAAAACAGTGAAACGTTGTATAACTTTTAACTACCGTTGCTCCTCATTCATACTTCAACCGATTTGGTTAAACAGTTCATTATCATCGTGTCATGTTCAAAATATGCATTGTTTTTCATGCAATATATTTTTATGAAATTAATACTGCTCAAGTTTTTTTATGATTATCAAAACGAAAAATATAATTTTCATAATTTATGCAAACTTTCTTTTATTCATAAATACTTGCATTACATTAATTTACATTACTACTGCTTAGTGTTGACTTTGATACTTCTCGTTTCTACCGAAATCACCTTTAAATTCTGATCATACAGCACAACTGCCTTGCTCCCGTTGACCTTTTTATATTCATACATCCTTGTGCAGTTGGTGTTGAGACATTTGAACCTATTCTTCTGCTGAATGGCTACCCTCACTTCCTGCATTGCATCAGCTATCTGTGGAGAGTCCGGTGTTAGGTATTTGATGACCGAAAACAGGATCCCGACGACGGGATGCGCAATACAGTCTCCAACGTAGGGAATAAACCCTTTCAAAATGGCACCGATGGAGCATTCGATGAAAGGAAGATATGACTAAAAAATAAAGTTTTTTGGTGAAATGAATTTGTTTTCATGTGCAAGTGGAAATCAACGACATGCAATACCTTGCACCAGTACTCTTTCGGCTGGAAGTCGTCAGCCATGGCAAAACATCGTTGGAGAAGCGGGATAGAAATGTCTTTGACGGGTGTATCGAAAGATTCCTCAAAGTAAATGGCAGCCCCGACATCATCTAATATTCCATCCATGCCGATTGTTCCTTCCTCTTGGAGAGTGCACTTGAGAAGGCACTGAAGAATTCCAAAAAAATATTGGGGCATTCTGAGAATCAAAAAATCTAACAAAAAATCATTATAATTGTATGGAAAATGGTTCCTAACGTACACCAGCTCTTGTCACCAACTCGAAAATGCTATTCAACTTGAACGTGGAGCGTCCAGCCAGGCACTTCAGCGTTGAGTGGAGAATCCCTTCGATCCACTTGATGGCGTATTTGGCACAAGATTTTGGAGGTTCTTCTTCTTCTTCTTCATCGTCGTCCGCAGTTGCTAAGAATATTTGACCTGAATATACATTGAAAACAAGATTTTATTCCGTAGGAAAGCCTCATAAATAGATTTTAATGTTTCAAAATCAATTCCATACAAAATAGAAGGACAGCGATGATGCACAACCAAATGTTTCCCTTCATTTTGTCTTTCGTTGGAATTCACTGAGAATTTGTAAGTCCAAAATGGATAAAATTGTATGAAAACACATTAAAACATTCTGCACTGCAAGCAAGAACGTTTTTCTTTGAAAAATGGTAGCTTAACTGAGTTTACACGTATATATGCTTCCATTTCAATGTCAATATTGATGTTTCTAACTCAAAAATGAAAATGCAAGTGACCCCGAGTTATGATGCAAATTAATATACACTTTCCGAGCTACTATAATTTAGAATGGTTTGATTAGGATGCGTCGATGTTCAGCCTGTGTGGCTCTGTCATAATGATATAGAACCTGATCGCTGCTCATTCATTCTGCGAGCGTGTGTGGCCGACCTACATGATTGTTGAGATGGCATTGGCATTGAATTTGCATTTTTAGACACTATGACTTTATGATTATTTATTTTTACAACTGATTACAGAGATGATACCACTTCACCCCACTTTTAATCCCAGTCTCTACCACCAACATTCCCAAACTGAGCCCAAAACCTCCCATGAGGATAAAAAATGCTAGGATAATATCCAACATCTCCAACTCTCGTCCAGCTTCCGTCTTTTGAACACATTCCAACTTAGTATTCATCTCGTATTGCCTCCAGTTTCTGGAAATCAGTCCCCTTTCCAGCCCGATTGCAATCCTATAGTTCAAAATGGGAGTAAATGAACTCCATTTCCTCACAAACATCGCGACCTTCATCGGAAACGGAGTGTATTTGAAGCTAGAAAACATGTCGCATAGTTTTTGGTCAACATTTTCATAGTTTTGAAGGAGCTTTCTTCCCGATCCTGTAAAATAATCTGGCCAAGCGAGTAAACAGCTTGTTTGGTCAGTCCGACTTGAAACTTTCCAAAAGGCGGTGGTCAAATTGTGGAATTTGACCTTGGATAATAAATTTGGGGCATATTGCTTCATTCCACGAGCCACCAACCTGCTTACGTCGCTGTCTTTGCTCATGTAAATTGATTTGGAGTGGGTGAGCAAGCTCTCCAGATTTCGGATGGGCACAAAGTTGACCCAGAGGTCGGAAACGAGTGCCCCTGTGAAAATGGTGTAGCAGAGGAAGCTAAAGAGGAGACCGGTGAGGAGGACGAAACGGGTGGAGATGGAGGATGGGTGGGTGGAACAACCTTGCTGGCAAAAGACAGAGATGAGACACCAGTTGAGGTGGAGGTGTGAGAGGTTTTTATCATCCTCTTGTTGTTGAAGGTAGTGGAGAATGTGAAGAACTATCCCGATCAGGAGCCACATTAATAGAATCATTAACCACTTGAGGGAGGAAAACGGCTTCGCGTAAATGTTGCGGACGGTGTGAGCAGGTGGCTGGATGAAGTAGGCGTTGACTCTGTATAAAAAGGATTATGATAATTTTGTGTACTATTTAATTTACTTATTTCAGGAAATTTTGATTTTCATACCCGCTGAAAAATGTTGGTCGCAGCGCCTCAGCAATGTTCCGCTTCTCATCGGTGACACCAAAGTGACTCAAAACTAGGTCAACTGAATCCTCTGACTGTTGGAATGCGTCATGAAATTTGTTGCTGCTGTCAAAAACCTTGAGTCTCTCCGTAAAGTTGAGGGCCTGTTGCAAGTCCCAATAGATGTGGGCGCTGTAGCTCGAGCTCAGCTTGTAGTCGCTTTCTTCCAAGCCGGGGATGTTGGGTTGGACTCCAATTTCATATTTGTTCCCATCTGACTTTATTTTTAAAACAAGAATTAATTGTATCTCAAATGAATTATCATCTTTCAACTAAAAATTAATGTTTTAGTTTGAATTTTCCATTCTTACTTGAAAATCCACGAATACTCCTGCAGTAAACGTGACACCTTCCCAATCCTGTCTTCTAACTGCAACCGCTGCACCCTCCTCGTGTTGGCTTTGAATTATCCAGTGTAGCAAATCAGAAACTGATCCCACATACTTCAAGAAGGGTTTCTTTTTAATCGAATAAACCTCCGAAATGCTAAAAGCCTTTAAATCACATTCACCTTTACTTTTCGTATAGAATCCGACGTAAACCTGGCTATTTACATCAAACGCTTCAAAAACTTTGGAAGAAATCGATCCTCCTTCAACCTCCGCCTTTAAATTGTGTACTTCCATTCCTGAATGGTTGGTATCCTGACCTAATACAATCAGTTTTTGGGATTTGTTCAATGAAACATGCGACTAAAAACTTGGGTAGCATTATCAATCACCATGATGAGTACAGGTGCGAAGCTAATATACTTCTCGTTGAAGCTTACAGAAACAATATCATTACTGATAACTCCATTTCCCAATAGCTTTATCAGTAAACAGTCTCTATCATGATAATCAAGAGGAGACGTAGAGGAAAGAGAGTATTCCAAATCCAACGGAAAAGTAAAGGGGCAACGTGAGCTCAGTAAAATTGTCAGGATTCTCAGGATCGATCGCCAAAGTTTGGTATGGAACTCCATTTGTATTCGTAGAGCTGTCAACGTCAACCATTCCACATGCACTATAGTTCTGACCTACATTCTGCAACTTCCAAGCAACTCCATGCAATTAGTGCTCTAATTAACGAGTAAAATCAATGAATGAGGTGACAAGGTATAAATGTTTGACACTTGAATAGAAAACTTATTATTGCAATTAAGAGTGGAGAATACATACGTATGAAGATGATTGACAGTAAAAGCGGAATAAAACTGTTTTACAATCATTAATCATCAAATTTACAGAGTTTTAATTCGTAACAACAGGTAATAAACGTAAAGATCAATTAGTGACAATAAGAATAGTTTTATTCAGAGCCCAGCCCGACCTTCAGTCAGTACTCGAGGTTGGAGACGGCGGTCCTCCAAATCCTAGTCGTCGATGAAACCGGAGCACCTTCGGATAGGTGAACTCTACTCCCAACGGGGAAGTGAAGGTGACTCTTTCCACCCCAGTTTCGAAGATGCCAGTGCTCCTCTGAAAGATAAGAGGTCGTATCTGCTGATTCTTATACTTTTGATGCATGTACTCCAGCTGGAACTCAATCAGCATGCCTCCTGGACATGTTGGACGCTGATCAAATATGAACAAGACATATGGTTTCCCATTGACTTGCAGAAAAATGCGGAACCTGATTCCATAAGGGTGGCTGAGTTGACTGGACCCTGGTCCGTACCAGACTTCACCAACCGATGAGGAGATGCAGATGTTGGCGTCCGCCAGGAGCAAGTTATAGCGTCGGTCGCTATCCCGATATATTTTGGTCATGAGTGCGTCCAACAGAGTGCGAATCCCGTAGGCTTCCAGATAAGGAGGAGTCCACGTGCTGAAGACGTGGTACAAGTGCTGCACGAATGTCACCGCATTGTAGGGGCTGTAGCGAAGGTCGGTACGGATCTCTGGAATTCGAGGAAGAAGACGGTAGGTTACAGGACCTGATGTAGATGATGAAGGCGCAAAGCCGGCAATGGCCATCGCAGTCGCAGCTGGTTGGGAATGTCCCGTAGTTTGTTGAGCAACTGTAGGAATCCTCCTGTTTGGAGGCAAGCTTGAAGCAGCTGACTGCTTAATAGAAATAACAAATTAATTCACTTAATCGCTTGTTAAAAGGCGATCAATCACTAATTAACTTACCTCCAAAATTGAGTTCAAAACCTGGGCAACTTCAGCATCTTCGGTAGCTGGAGTCTCTCCAGCAGAGCTTGTGGCATCGGGGGAGCTCATCTTGGCGATTATCAAACTGAAAATTAATTCAAAAGATTTAATCAAAACGGACCCCGACTTGTCTCTTGCCTTCCAAAGTCAAACGCCAAGACACGCTTTCAGTTGATGTTGAGCTTTCAGAACTTTGTACATTCAAAGTTGGCGCGTAAAATGAACAGCTCATCGCAGTATTTAGTCTTTATGCGAAACCACCGTTTTGGAGATGAAGTATGAAAATGTCATGCATTTTAATGATTCTGGTATAGAACAAGATAGAATCATTGTTTTTGCAAGTTATGAGTAATTATGCTACAAGGAATTAATTGACTGTAAAGTTAATTACTCATTGTTTGGTTTGGTACATAAAAACTCATTTCCCTTTCTGTTACGATTTGTCTCGTATGGCGTGGTATTCATTTTTACAAGACGACTGTTTTTGCTATCTAATTAGGTCCAAAATGACATTTATAACGATTGGGATAATCTCTTTGTGTCTGCTGGAGAATGGACTGGTTTCGTCGTCAAAATTCGAGTATCCTCCAGCCCACCGGAATGAGTCCGTGGTTGACACTTATCAAAGTAGGACGGGAGATGTGAAGGTGAATTAGAGGAAGATTTGTGGATATTTATGGATATTTTGAGTTTTAAAATGAATTTAATTGCTATGGACTTAGATTAAAGATCCATATCGCTGGCTTGAATGTCCAGTGAGGAGCGACACTTTGGAGTTTGTAAAAACACAGAACAAGCTGTTCCAAGAGTTCGTTGACTCCAATCCTGAGAGGTCACGCATTAAAGAGAAGGTTACTTTGATGAACAGATACCCGAAATGGGACTTTCCCAGGAAAATTGGAGACTGGTACTATTTCACGGCCAATGATGGTTCCCAGGAACAAAGCATTTATTATAAGAGCAAAACCTGGCATCGAGATAACCCCGAGGTGGTTTTTGATCCTAACAAGTTGTCTAAAGGGGATGATGTCATCACAATTGGGGTAAATTCGTACAACAAAGACGCAAGCATTTTGGCTTACGTAGCGTTGAGAAATGGGCTGGATAGTCCGAAACTGGTTGTCTACGGATAGTTATGATTACTACGACGGTAGTTAATCTTTTATTTGTATGAGGCAACTATTATTGAGAATTGTCCAAAATATTTTCGGCCATTTAAAATACTTCTTAATAAGGAATGGAGTTAAGTCAGGTATTTTTCCAAATTCAGACAGGACTCGCTAAAAACCTCATTATTGACTTCTTCATTGATTGTAGATCTTCCCAAGTTTAAAAAGTGGTAGTTTAGAGCCGCTACTCAACCAAAAAATTATGTATCATCGCCTTGGTACGAAGCAATCGGAAGATATTCTAATTGCTGAACTTCCTGAGGAGCCTGAAGCAAGAATGTTAGTTTAAAATCAGTTTATACAAACAGTTCCAAGTAATTTTTGATATACAATGTTTTTTTTAAAATTACAGTGGATCTCCAATGTCATACCTAAATGAGGGGAAAACGTTAGTGATTACTAAAGTGGGGAATGGTGAGGCTTACGCACAAAATTCCCTTTTTACAGCCGACATTCCATCAAATATCACCGGAAAACTTAAGCTAGAGCCATTCATACCCTATATGAATGCCGAGTTTAGCATTATTTCAGTACAAAACAGTAGTATTTTAGTGAAAACTGACAGAAACGCACCAAACTGGAAACTTGTTAGGATTTATTTGGATAATCCGGAAGAGTCAAATTGGGAAACGGTGATTGAAGAAGATCCAAAAATGGTTCTGACTTGGGGTACGATTTCAAACAAGTGTGTGCAACATTTATAAGCATTCAAATTTTTAAGAAAACCAGTTCCATTTTAAAATTTTCATTTAGAGACAAGCTCATTCACGCTTATCTGGATGATTGCTTGCATTGGATCAGAATAAGAAACTTGACAGACGGAGAAATACTCGTAGATCGACTTCCCCTAGAAAGGACTAATGTCAACTCGTTCTCTTCCCCTGAACCTGATATTTTCCTGTTCAAAGTTGAAAATGCAACGAATCCTCACACGATTTACATGCTAAATTTTACCAAGGGTCTTACAAACATTGAACTTTACAGTCATTTCAAGCTGCCTAATTATGAAGTGGATAATACAGTTTGGAAAGAAGTTTTCTATACAAGTTATGATGGAACAAAGATTCATATGTTCATTGTCCATAAAAAGGTAGACCTTATTCATAATAAAATGAATCAATTATTTTCAATACTGCAAAATATGATGTAAACTAGAATCTCAAGTTGGATGGGAGCTCATTCGCACTCGTGTGGGGTTATGGAGCTTTTGGCACCAATATAATGCCCATATATCAACCATATAGAGCCACCCTTGTTGAAAATTTTAATGCTGTCATCGCCCTCCCAAACCTGCGTGGTGGTGGAGAATTTGGAAAGAAATGGAATCATTTGGGACAATTTGCAAACAAGCAGAATTCCATTGATGATTTTATTGCTGCAGCCGAATACCTAATCAAACATGGGTACACTTCCAGCCAGAAAGTATGGGCTGAAGGACGATCCGCTGGTGGGTTGTTAATTGGAGCTATTATCAATCAGACGATCCTGCATCTGGCTTGCAGGCAGTAGTGTCACACAGTTGGGTTAAAAACTAGAAATTGAAACATTCCAAATTTTTGTTTTACAGTTTTTTCATCATTCTTTTTTCTACATAAAAATAGGGTAATGGACGCTTCTACGTTTCCACCATTTCACAATGGGCTACGCTTGGCTGAAAGAGTTTGGTAATCCGGAAGATCCTGAGTCGTTTGAATACATTAAAAAATATTCTCCTCTTCACAATATCCAAATGCCTGCAAATGACTCCGCGCAATATCCGCCGGTACTCGTTCTTGCTGCAACGCATGATGACAGGGTTGTACAATCCCATTCTTTGAAATATGTGGCTGAAATGCAGTACACGATTGGAGGTCATGAGAGACAATCTAATCCTATCTTGATGAGAGTAGATCAGAAAACGGGGCATGTACCAAGCAAGCCTCTATCTTTAGTGGTATGCTTGATTAACAGCATAAAATTATTAGTTTGATACACTTTAAATTGAAATAAAATTAATTTTATTTAGATTGAGGAACAAACTGATATTCTGGCTTTTCTTGGTAAAACGATAGGACTCCAGCTCGTAAACTGAAACTTAAAATACAATAATTATCTGTGAATCTATAAAATCTTGTCTATTACAATATTATCTGCATATTAATAAAAGTTATGTAGCTATATACTTATAATCAGTTAAAGTCACCAATTAAAAATTATCATTAGTATCAGAGCATTTAACTATTAGTTTAATTGCTAATTAATTTCATCCATCCTCAATCCATAAAATACGAATCAGAGATACAAAAATAATTAACAAGACCAAAAATGTTGGTGATTAGCTTATGGAAGATTTGGATATCTGTAATTTCTCTGAATATCATAGCAGTTTTAGATGCTTGTTCACAGCTAGAGTACCCTTATGCACATCGAGACAATTCCGTTTTTGACATTTACCAGAGCACAAAAGGAGAAGTGGAGGTGGGTGCTTGCAAATAATATGAATTTAATTTATCCTTGGATTTTTTAGTTCTGTAAATCTCCAAATTAGATTTCAGATCCATACCGCTGGCTTGAAGATGGGGATCGAGAGGACACAAAAGAATTTATCAACTCACAAAACAACCTGTTTCACGAGTACATCAGTTCCAATCCGGAAAGAGAAAGGATTCGTGAGAAACTCGTGGCAATGCACAACTATCCAAAGTTAGGATTATTTTTTTCATTTTTAAAAAGTTCTTTCAGGTTGACTTATCAAATTATATTTACAGAAGTAAAACCTTCGGAGAAGATTATGAGCTTGAGGTGAAAGTGGATCTTAACAAACTTTTATCACAAGATCCATCAACCACTACCATCACCGTTGTGGAAACTCTCTACAACAGAGATGCAACTGTTTTAGCTTATGCATGGTGCAAAAATGGGCTCACTTGGTCCACAATTAACTTTTTGGATTCCAAAACGCGTCAAAACTTACCTGATACCTTGGAAAATGTCAAATCTTCTACAATTTTGTGGAATGGAAAGGAAGGGATATTTTATGGGGCGAGTTGAGAAACTCCTAATTATACCAGTTTTCTAAATATGTTTTTGGTTAAAATTAAACCTGCCAATTATTTTTAGGCATATTTTGAAGGCATTGGAAGTACAGAACCACTTAAAAATCAAAAGTTAATGTATCATCGCCTCGGTACAAATCAAAGTGAAGATGTTGTTGTCTTCGATTACCCAGAAAATCCTTTCGCGGCAGTGTAAGTACTAAATTATGCATTTAATTCATAAAAATACTGCTAAACCCAGGTTGAACTCACGTTTCTTTTGGAAAGGGCTGAATCCACTACATTTGTAAACGACGAGAAAACTTTGCTAGTTTCTGTGAGCTCGGATAACAAAATATTTGGCCAGAATGCCCTTTTCACCGCCGATCTCCCTGAAAATATTACTGGAAAACTGGAATTTAAACCCTTGGCCCCTTTCGCCAACTCCGAATATATTGTTATTAAGGGAATGGACAGAAGCGTTCTTGTCAAGACCAACCTAAAAGCTTCAAACTGGCGCGTGGTCAAAATCCATCTTGACAATCGCGATGAATCCAACTGGGAAACGGTTGTTGAAGAACATCCAACTATGCCAATTGATTGGGTGGCTGTTTCCAAAGATAAAATCGTTTATTCTCTGTTGGACAATGCCACAAGTTGGATAAGAATTCGAAATATGACAGACGGTAAAACACTCGTGGACCGTCTTCCTCTTGAGAGGGGCACGGTTTCCCAATATAGATTTCTTGGACGTGACTCAATTCTTCTGAAATTTGAAACATTTACCAATCCCTACAAAATTTACAAGCTCAACTTTACTGAGGATGTTAGTAAACTGCAAGTTTATGAGGAGGCGCAACTGATAAATTATGATGAGAAAGATTTTGTAACGAAGGAGGTTTTCTACAATAGTTATGACGGAACAACTATTCATATGTTTATAATTCACAAAAAGGTGAGGAATAAAAATTTCTTCAAAAGGAAAGCGATGCTTTTACTGATTTAAAAAATTATACTAAATTAGACACTTTCACTGGACGGAACTTCCTTTGCAATTTTATGGGGCTATGGAGGCTACGCCCAGAACATGATGCCCAAGTTTCAGCCGTATAAAGCAGTTCTCCTTCAAAGTTTCAATGTGGTCATCGCAGTTCCAAACCTTCGAGGTGGTGGGGAACTCGGAAAAGATTGGCATGTTGCTGGAATGTTTAAAAGAAAGCAAAAAGTTTTTGAAGATTTTCAAGCCGCAGCCGAATACCTTATCAATCACAACTACACAACTAAATCTAAACTGTGGATTGAGGGATGGTCCAATGGGGGTCTACTTATCGGGGCTTGTGTGAACCAACGACCGGATTTATTTGCTGCTGCTGTTCCACACGCTGGGTATAAAAATTGTATGAAAATTGTAGCAGTTTTTGAGCCAATTTGAGTCTAAATCTATTTTAAATTTGATAGAACGATGGACATGCTTAGATTTCATCATTTTACTCATGGCCCTGATTGGATTTTGGAGTTTGGAAATCCACAAGACCCAGAAATGTTTGAGTATATCCGGAAATACTCTCCTCTCCACAACATTCCCATGCCGGAGAACCTGACACAACAATATCCAGCAATGCTTGTGATGACTCAACCCATGATGACATTGTTATTCCAGAACATTCCCTGAAGTACGTGGCGCAACTGCAAGAGACCATTGGAAAGAATGGAGGACAAATGAACCCGATTTTGATGAGAGTTGATCACAAAACGGGGCATTATCCTGGAAAGCCCATTGGTTTACTGGTAATTAAATAAATTTAGATGCTGCTGTAACCATTACTTATACTTATGTTTAATTTTATAATATTTAGATTGAGCAACAAACGGATCTCTTAGCATTTCTAGGTAAAACTATCGGTCTTCAGATTGTGGAAGAATAAAGATAATAAGCAAGATAAACAAGCAAATCATTAATGTTTATTACCATATAAATCGTGCATGTAACTTTCATGACCATCAAAACATTATTCAAAACAAAACAGCATAACAACTTGGCTAAAATCAATCTTAAGATAAACACTTGACACGCTTTATCCACTAAATATCCGCCAAATAGAGCTCCACAAAAATGGACGTAGTATGGCCATACGTAGCGGCGACCTCCTTAAACTCCTTCGTTTTAACAACCTCCTTCTTGTGTCTGAAAGGCAAACCAACAAAATACTTTCGTGAGCAGTTATTTCTCAAAGTTTAGGTGGGCAATCAAAAACCTTCTTATTAACTCAACTAACCTGAACATCATCTCAGTAGCTCGCTTCTTCAAAACCGGAGCGTTCGAAAAATGTCCGAGAACCACCAAGTGCGAGACATTTTTCACAGTCAAATGATCAGCGAGAACGTGTTCGCACTCCAACTTGAGCCCTGCCAGCTCATACCTGTCTGCAATCTGAAGAAGATCTGGGGCCCGGGCTAATAATAGTCCCGTTTTTCCTGTGTACACCCATTCCAGCATCGCCTTCACGGTTTCGTCATCAAACTCGGTGATGGTCACCTCATTGTTGAAGGGATCCAAACGAAACATTTCAGCCAAGACTGGACTTCGGGCTGAAAATGAGAATGATTATCATATATACATATAAGGGTTGTTGAAACGCTAATTTTAGGACACGTTTGCGTACCCTTGAGTATAATCTTGTGAGCAGAAAGACGAGAGCCAGTCTGCTCCACCAAGATCCCGACATCACAGTCATCAGTACTTTCGAGGAGCCTGGAAATGTCATGGATAAAGGCTGATTTACTCTCCTCACGTCTCTCTTCAGCTGTAGTAGGACGAGCTCCTCCAACCATTGTACTATGCTTCACCTCCCCCTCAATCCAGATGATGCAATGGAGTCGCAGCGAGTTGTTGACAACATACTGTTCGGCCTCCTTCATCAACAGGGAGTTATTCCAGCCCCACTCAGAATTAAGTCGGAACGTCAGTGAAGCCATGTCGCGCTTGCCTGAATAAAAAAATTAAACAGTTTTAACTCCTGTCATCCTCCAAAAGGGGTGTCGTCGTCATCTGTTTGTAAACAACTTACCAAACGTCCTTCTGAAGCCCCCCTCACTGTCCAAAAGGGCGAATTGGAAGCGAACATCGATTTTTCTGGTGGAAGAGTACTCCTCCCCCGTTCCGAAGAACCCTTTGAGGATCAACAACATCCCGAGGTACTCCTGACCCTCGTACTTCTTATTGGTAGTTATCTTCAGCTGCCTAAAAACAGGTAAACACAATCATCATCATCAACTGTCATCCTTGACCTGTGCATCAACACAAATAACAGCAGCTTACCATCTATGTTTACTTTTCGGACCACCGGTAAACTCCGAAGACATAATCTCGTGTTTGTTCTTCGTAAACTCGTAGTCATCAATAGTCCACTGGAAGGCGAACTGATCCACTTCCACCTGCACACACATTTTCACTTATCATTATATAAATCCAGCTCATCGACATTGGGATGATTATCCCAACAATTTACAACTAACTTAAAACCTTACCTTTGTCCCAAGAGTAAAGTCCACACCTGACGTCGACTTCACGTCTCCGTTCAACTTTTGTCGTTTTGGAGGTTTACATGGCTCCATCACCTCCCCACCTCTTCCAGTACGAGTCAATGGCATGTTATCGATGACTGATACCCTTCAACTATCCACTTCTCAAACTCTTCTGATCAAATACAACAAGATCACAATGATTGACGTTTGCTTGCGCTTGCTGCTACTTTGACGAACGACAAACAAATGAGAACGTTGACGATTTTTTCACTCGCTTCAACCAATCAGCATCAAGAAAGAAACACAAATGGAAAAGCCGGCAGGTGTTTCTATTTTGGGGTAATGTGCGACTTGATTTTTCTCCTTTTTCATTTCATGATAAACCAAAACCCATTTCAATTTCAGGTTTTATTAATTGCTTATCGTTTTAAAATTATTTCCATTTGTTAAACATGTTTTTAAAAATTAATTTTAAAAATTTAGCATGTTCGGATATGAAAATGGTAACAAAAACCAGTCCAAAAAATATGTCTTATAAAACGAACATAAAGTTATATTGGTTTTTGTACAAAAGTTTTGTTTTGTCTAAATTTTTAATCGTTTTTCTAATCAATAATTTTCTTACATGAATGCTGACGGTAGAGAGCTAACATAAAGGTATTTGGAACAAATTTTTATTTGATTGAATTTCTAAAGAAAGACAAAAACAATATTTCTCATAAATTTAAAAAGGGGAATAATCAATATGTAAAGGAATCAAACAAATTTATTACTTTTTTCAGCCCAGTTGTCTGAGAGCTTTAGAACGAGTAACATTGATATTTTGATTGATAAGATGAGGGATACCCTTAGCTTGGCCACTTTTGGCCTTAACCAACTCCTCTCCGATACATTCCACTATTCTAGATACTTCTATCGCTACAATTTCCAAACTAATCTGTTCGGCTTCAACAAAACGGGAAGGGAATTACTCACATTTTATAACATTCTTAACTACTTTGTTTGTGGAGTCCTTTGGCCGGTATCATTCATTTACATTCTCATTTTAAAGGGGTTTTTGATCCCAAATCGATCCGAACTGATGAGCTGTTTTATACTGTGGTCATGTTCACTCTTTACTTTCTCTGTGTTGGGTTGAACCACTCCAATTATACAAATCGGGATGCAACCTGCGAGTTTGTCAATGATCTGCTTCGTCTTCGGGCTCATTATAGTGGAAACCCTGAGCGAAAAGAGGAAACTATAACGTTTTTATATGTTTTCAAGCTTTTTAAAGAAGGTAAGCAGTTTTGAGACTTTTTGAATGCTAATTGCTAATCAAATTGCTTTTTTTAAAGAAATGACACGTGTGGCAAAAAGACAGGATGCAGACCTGCTTGGAATCGTGTTGATATTTTTGATCATGGGCTTATTCATCGGACCTTTCTTCTTTCTTCCGATGGCTTTCTTTGGGCAATTTGATTACTTCAACATTTCACTAAAATATCTTATTCCTGTCAGCCCAGAAAACGTCATGGGTTCCATCACACGTCGCATAGTGGGCAGCCTCCTCTGCCAGATCACGATAATTGAAATGTGCAGATCTTTTCGAGTTCTTCTTGGGAATATCATGTGCATTGGATCTCTCACAGCAAATCGGCTCATTTCAGCTCGCCGTAGAGTGGAGGTTAATCAAGTTGAAGCCATAGTGGAATATTGGGTTCTTCAATGGACGTGTACAAAAGTGGATACCGCTTGCCAAACCATTATAAACGTTTTGTATCAAGGTGGATCATTCCTCATCGTGTGTGTTTATGCTACCACAATTATTGGATGGAAGTTTCTAAGCTTGAGTGCTTATCTTGTGGCTCCTTCCTTATTTCCGGTGGTTACGCTGTGTCTCCTTGTTTCAGCACAGTTGGCAGTGAGCACGGTGAATATGAGCGAGAAATGTTGAGAGGGTGGCGTTCTAGTCAAGTGCTAATGATTAGGAGCAGCGATAGGAAATGGAACAAAAGAATGGTGGGACTTTACGACCCATCGGCTTTCCAGTGAAAGGACTGGGGCTTTAATGCGGAGCTGAAGCGAACGCTGATGAAAGGATCCTGTTTAGCACACAGGATGCAGTTCTTACAGCGATTGGAATTGTGTAGATGTTTGTTCTTGAGTTTTGGAAGGTTGGAATATTATTTTGGTAAAATTAAGTTGTAATGCATTCTTTGAAATGATGGTCTTGAGAAAGGGAGTGGTTAAAATTTTTAAGCTAAATGTTAATATAAAATATGTGGTATGTTCTATAAATGGGGGAATGATTTTTTCAGCTAAGCACAAACTGATAACGCATCATTTTTTTGCAACTTCATAAAGATTATAAAATGAATTTTACTTCACACTGCTGTAAACAAGAGTTTGCAGATTTCTGCATTTCAACGAAACTCTTTCGCTCATAAATACAACTTACAACTGAGGAAGAAATAAGTTCCTTCACTGTTTCAAACCGGTGTCGTCAAATAATAAGAAAAAAACTACGTTTATCTGCAGATATCCTGAGAACTATTATCATTCATAATTTATGGAATAGGTTCATAAGAAAATCCACAAACTTGATTTGCACCTGATAATTTAGTCAGAGCGAAAAGAGAATCAAGAATATGTTGCATGTACATTTTTTGGTTTGAGATGAGCATTTTACTGCATTTTAAACAATCGTGAGAATCCAAATTTAACTTGCGGAAGTATTGTAGCCCACAATAGTTACTAATTTAGGGTCGGAATTACCCTTACTATTTCAGGATGTTTGTGGATACTACTCGATGTCGTCAATGTTGTGTAGACCTTTTTCCAAAATGGTGCATGTCGAATGACATGAACCCTAATTATTCTGATTGGATCATTTTTTCATTCCAAAATAAACGTTTGTTTGTTTTCACCTGGATATATATTGCACGAGTTTCCTTCCCAACTATTTTGTTTTTTTATTTTTTGCATAATAATGTCATATTACGTCCAGAGCAATCCTAGGTCAGCTTTTGGTTTAATAATTTGGTAGCTCGAACCGGAAAATCGAAAAAAAATCATCATGACGTTTGAATTCTGTCTAGTGAACTGCTAATCACCTTCATGTTCCGCACATTTGGCAGGCGTGTTGCAAAAATGAGCAACTATATCACAACTTGATTGATCTGTGTGGCACTGCATGTGGGTTTATGCGTTTTTATCCTCATTGGAGGATTGCATGTGTGAAACCTCAATAAAACAATTATTGTTCTTGTCTTCATAAATCGTCGTTCTCGTCTTATATTGTCATAATTTGGATTTTTTAACAAACACGCGATTAGTGCGTCATAAGATCCTAAAACATTGTAATCTCGTTCAAAGGTTCTGATGAACTTCAACTGGATCGGCTTCAGTTTCCTCCAGTTGCGAGCCAGACTTGTTTTATCTTTATACTTTTGTCCAGATTGAATATATCGAGGGACTTACTCAAAGGTGAGTTTTGTCAAATGTATCTATATATTGTCCTATTTCCCATCGGTTGCCACTTTCGTTTGTTTTAGAAGTGTTTTAATCCCACATTTAGATAAAACTGAACCAGAATTCAAAAGATGGTTTTGTTTAATTCTCATGCGAATTCCCTTTTGCCTTTTTAATTTGAAAAATATCATTTCACACGGGTCTTCAGATAAATAGCAGAGATTAGTTCGATGGTGATTTTGTGATTTCTGTAGTTTTTCACACATTTCCGTTTCGAGTTATGACGCAAGCAAACAGAGCTTTCGATACACGTGGAGTAAGGGAGCTGGGTGCGTATAATACGCACGATTCTTGTTTACGAACTACTTGACAAGAATGAATGACACTTGTTGTAGAAAATTTTGTATGCAACAAAACAGGTACATTCGGACGAGAGCCGGATGCACAGACTTGACTGGAGAAAAAAAATAAAAGGGCGT
>LJIJ01003027.1:1783-21822 GCA_001718145.1 Orchesella cincta | reverse complement strand
TGTTGCCGTACACTTTCATCACTCGTCATATCGTCAGTCAGTAAATTATGCAGCGTTTGTCCATATTGTCGCGATTATTCTAAGCTTTCGCCAGTTGCCAAACATTCATGTATAGTGCCTACTAATAATCAACACAGCAGCATCGAAATTTCTAAAACAGAAGCCTCTTATTCTCATTTGACAGTAATAAGATCATTAAATGACTTTCCAGGAGTATCAAAATCATATTGCTTTATATTTTGTTATACATTCGCACTCATTTGATTTTTCTATACATTTTTTCCTTTTGCCCAAATTCACTCTCATTCATTCTTTATCAATATCGATTCTTTATGATGAACAAGTGGGTTTGTGTCTTTCGTTAATTGAATCCATAGGGAAATGTGATACCTTTATATTACCGTGCCATGATATAATACGTCTGAACCTATGCCAGCTCAGCAAGCAAGCAAAGGTTAGTTATGAGTCTGGTTTCAGAGTGCCAAACTGTTCAGTTATACTCACTTCTCACCAGATATTTTCTCGTCCTTTTTTACAACCTTCTCATTTAACAAGCATGAAACTCATATTCTGTCGTCATTTTACAGTTCATAATTAAACTATAACTGGAGCATGTACAACTCTCATTCATCATAATAAGTTTTCTTGTGATTCTGATGGTATCTTCTTTTCTTAACAAGCATTGCTAAAAGTCTGATAGGCATTCAAATGAATGACTGTGAATTAGTTCCATTTATTACTATATAGTCAGCAAAGACCAATGCAGCGCTAGTGCTGTAGCAAAAACGTGATAAAATTATGCCCATTCACAATTTATTAACAAAATATTGATCTGCGAAAATTCATTCATACAAACAAGTCCGATTATGGAGCTAACTATTTTTTCAAAACTTTCTGCCACCTTCAGTTTATAACATAGTTTTCTTTTGAGATGTCGTATTGTGCCATAAAATCTATTTGTAAATGAAAAACTAAACAACGGGGTAATCGTTTTCAAAAATATCCTATTAAATAGCTTCATTACCCTACACGACTTGACATTTACGCTCAACATGTTTAGTCCACGCTGAAAACTAATTGATTCTTAAAGCTATTCAATAGAGCCATTTAAAATTCTGAAGGTCAAGCTCCGTTTTCAGGAACCGTCGTTTAATCGGAGTTTGATGGGATTCCATGACATTAGCACTTGCAGAATGAGGATTTATTGGACTTATATGCAGGAATGTTGAATTAGCTACAGGCAATAGGTATGACAAAGGTTATTAATAAGTAAGTGCATATGCCAGCTTTTGTCTGCACGAATTATTTTTTGATTTTAAAATGATTCCCTGCGATAAACCCCGCCAGTCCATGATCATCGTAATGTTGTAGTATAATTATGCGGGTGTATCCAAGGTTGCAAGGGATTCCTAGCTCAAGCCAATTAAGGCAAGAAATGCAAATATTTTTATAGATTGTTTAGCTAGCACAATGTTCCGACGAGGTTATGTTGAACATTAAAAACGTGTGTGACTCCACATGTGCCTACTAAATCTAAAAAAATATTTGCTTTTTCTTAATTGGCTGAAGCTAGGAATGCTTGACAACATTGGATAACCCTCGCATAATTATATAAAATTACGTGATGATGATGGACGGGGTTTATCGAAGCAATCATTTTAAAATCAAAAAATAAGCGTGTAAAAAAGCTGCATATGCACTTACTTATTATAACTTTGTCATATTGCTGTAGCTAATTCGAGAATTCCTGCATATAAGTAATAAATTCATTCTGCAAGTGTAATGTAAATGGAATCGGACCATAAATCATTAAAGACCGGTCCTGAAAACGGAGCTTGACCTTCAGAATTTTAAATGCTCTCTTAAATAGCGCCTTTAGAATCAATTAATTTCGAGCGTGGACTGAAACATGTTGAGCGTAAATGTCAAGTGTAGGGTAATGAAACTATTTAATAGGATATTTTTGAAACGATTACCCCGTTGTTTAGTTTTCATTTACAAATAAGATTTATGGCACAATAGCGACACTCAAAAGAAAAACTTATTTATAAACTGAAGGTGGCAGAAGTTTTGAAAAAATAGTTAACCATAATCGATTATGAAAATTTTAGCAGATCAATATTTTGTTAATAAATATGTGAATGGGCATAATGTTTATCACGTTTTTGCTACACACTAGCGCTGCATTGTCTTTGCTGACTCAATATACTAGAAATGGGAACTAATTCAGTCATTCATTTGAATGCCATCAGACGTTTTAGCACTGCTTATTAAGAAATGAAGATATATCAGAATCCAAGAAAAACTTATTATGATGAAGAGAGTTGTCATGCTCCAAGTTATAGTTTAATTATGAACTGTAAAATGACGACAGAATATGAGTTTCATGCTTGTTAAATGAGAAGGTTGTAAAAAAGACGAGAAAATATCTGGTGAGAAGTGAGTATAACTGAACAGTTTGGCGCTCTGAAAACCAGACTCATAACTAACCTTTGCTTGCTTGCTGAGCTGGCATAGGTTCAGACGTATTATATCATGGCACGGTAATATAAAGGTATCACATTTCCCTATGGATTCAATTAACGAAAGACACAAACCCACTTGTTCATCATAATGAATCGCACATTGATAAAAATTTAATGAAAGTGAATTGCAAAAGGAAAAATGCAAGAAAAATCAATGAAGTGCAAACGTATAAAAAATTAGCAATATGATTTTGAATACTCATGGTAAGTCTTTTAAAATCTATTACATATCAAATGAGCAAAGAGGCTTCTGTTTTGAAAATTTCAATGTTGGTGTGTTTGATTTATTAGTAGGGCACTATACTACTAAAATTTAATAAATTATTTGCATGTTTGCAACTGGCGGAAGCTTACAAATATTCGCCACAATATGGACAAACGCAGCATAATCCTTTTTACTGACGATGATCCGACGATGATGAAAGTGGTACGGCAACAAAATTGATATAAAATCCAAAATATGAAATCATGCAGAACAGGCTGCATTGGCACTATATATTGCCTTGCTAATTTATGTAAAACTGCATTTATGTTGGAAATATATTATTCATTCCCCGGGGTTTTATTTATTATTTCTATGTTCGCTATATTGCATTATCGACCATGTTTCAAGAAGTTACTTGAGCCTCAGGCTTAAAGATATCAATGTTTTCATGCTCTGTAACTGACCAAAACGTAGACCAAAATTTTAAATTTGTACCCCTTATAACTCTAAATATATCAAACCACGCCAAGTATTAGTGTTCTTGACACGTTAGTGGTTAATTTACAAGCAGCTGCTTGTTTCTGGCAAAATATCTACAAATCAGAGACACAACCAATGTTTTATCAAGATAATGGGATTTTGTGCCGGAACAAAGTTATAGTAGTTTATGGATGATTTTTCTCGAGTTGAAAGAAGAAAGAGTAATTTTAAATATTATTTTATGTGTATTCAGTGTGTGTATTTTATGTGTATTCATTGGATTTATTTATTTATTGCACTAAACTCGTATTCAATTTGAGACTTCTGCAGTACAACAAAGTTTCTTGAAACACAATTTAGAAAAACCAACCAGTACTCTTCTTAAGAAGCCTATATAAGAAAAGTCTCAACAGCGACAACAAAAATTTGCCAGTATTATTAAACAAGAGGCGTCGCAGAAGTTTTTAATAGAGGCTTCCTATTATTGAACAAAAGTTCGTTATTGTAGCAAAGATCATGTGTCCTTGAAATGGAAATTGTGACGAATCAATGTATCGTGAATGATTATGCAAAGACACAGAATAAATAAAGAAAGTTGTCTTTTATTTACCAATAAATAGTTGCCAAAATCCAGGTTCTTTCCATAGAACTCACGTTTGATCTCACTTCGTACTTTTCGTTTCGTAAGGTGAGGTGTGAATGCTAAAAACAAGAAAGCAAAGTATAGACATAAAAACAAGATAATTTGGATGACGAAATAAAAAGGCTTAGTTGTAAGCAACGAGCTCCTAACAAAACAACGTTTCATGTAGAATGTTTGTTGGAAAAAATAAACTTCTTAAAACAATTTTTTAGACACTCAAACTAACCATCTCAATTTGAAAATCATTTTATATTAATGCCAAAATATTACATCAAAAGCAGGGGCAGAAATGAAGTGAATATAGTTTGCTAACAGCAATTTAATTTGAAAGACAAACTACAACTAGTTTGAAAATATTTTTTTCCAATAGAATACTTACCAAACTATTTTGATAGCGGATATTGCTTTACGAACTTTGCCCTTGGAGCAGTAATTAGAATTTTAATAAAAGGATATGATTCAGGCTGGTCTTCATATATTTTACTTTCCTACACTCCACTTATAAATGATTTCAACAAAAAACAAGGTGTTGGTTGTGGTCATGCTCAAATACTCGATCTCACGAAAGTAAACTTTTATGAGTATATTTTTCTGTAGACTAAATCCCAACTCGTCCATCTCATTCATTCTAGGCAGTGAATCCCTTGTATATTAGAAAGAAATGGACGCTGGAGGTTTTGAAGAAAACTCCCCTCTTCATCTCTCCACTTGCTTTGCTTGCACCTTTTCGCAAAAAACACAACTTTATAATGAAGAACATATATGAAGCATGAGTTGGTACTGTTTATTTGCTTCAAGTGTTGCTAATGTTAAGAAAAGTACACCTTTTTCAAAAAGAATATATTTGAGAGTGTTTCATGTACATAACTAAAGGTATTTCATCAAACTTCTCAGAGTTTTTCTTTCAGGTTCTCACAATCAACCCTATATATGTTTGCAAGTAAGGTCTACTTTAGTATGCCAGAAGAAATTGCGATAGCTTAAATGAAACTTTTTATTGGGGGATAAAGCTCTAACTTGGCTATCATTGCTTGTAAATAAGGAAACATCAAAGTCCAAGATGCTTATAGGTAAACATTTACGTTATCCCATAATTTCGTTGTCTTTGTTAAACAAAAATGCTGTAGATGCTAACGAACGTAATCTTTTATAAAATATTTTAAATGTTTCCGTCGAATATTTTGCATGCTTGCTAATAAATGAAATTATCACCTATTACCATTATTATTATTACTTTAAAAAACTTTAAATAATGATAAAATCATCTTGATCATCACATGCAATCACAAATTGATCAAAACCTGAATGAAGTAGACTGACCGAGGGTTGTTTCTAAAAGGTTTATGAATTGCATAAGTAGAAATATTGTAAAAAATATGGTTTCACTATCACAGATGAGCATGACCGGTTGCTAATCGAATTTACAGCAAAGCTAGAAAACTCTTTTATTATGAAATATTATTGATGGCTTGTAGGATACAACTTTTAACAAAAAATGTTTGAAAGAAATTTCAACAATAGTAATTTTTTGAGGTTGATGTTACAGATAAGTTTTTGTAAAAACTCTTTCTATGATGTAAATTATGTTAAATCCATTGCTGCATAAATTTGCGCAACCACTTTTAGATTACTGATTGGCAAACAGTTTCGTTGTTAAAACAGAAGTATAACAATATTTACTGCTTCAATGTATTTAAAACACCTACCTTATATAAGTAGCCAAAATTTGTAAACATTACAAAACGAAAAACAACATCTCCACTCTTGACACTAACTGTGAAAAAATCATGAAGGTGTTATAATGTGGGTGAAAGTAGGTTGCCGATGCAAGTTTTGTGGCGACTCTAGTCCTTTAATCTTACAAGTACCATCAAAATTCAGTAAGTTTTTGGGAACTTGGAGTTATTTAAGAACATTGTTTTCTATCTCAGAGAGCTGGCCTAAATGTCCCTATTCTAGTTCTCCGTTTAAAACCCGAGAAAATATACTTTGAAGGTAAAAACGCAAGTGATTATCACGATGCCCCGTTTTTACCCAGCATGAAACGACAAAATTAGCTAAATTAACATACCAAATTCTAGTGCTAAGTAGATAGCTGATGAAACTTTGTTGAAAAATATTTTATTAAAAAATTTAAATTTGTATAAATATAAATTTGAACTTGTATTTTTGGAAAGGTTATGTACATGACAATCATTTCACTCACTACCTCCATGTTGCTCTATGCAGGTGATATGAATATTCATACAAAGACAAAAATGATGTTCCTGAATTAATGCAATGTTTGCGTTGAAAAATTGCTTGGTTTTTTCAATCGAGTAAAATATGATACAACTCGTAACTAACTCGTAAGTATAAAAACATATGCAATTGAATTCTCGTGGTCCCAGAAGAATCAGTAGGTGACAAAGCAGTGACTTTTAATGCACTTTGCTATTCGTGTTTGTGTGTAATCAGCAGCTGCTTAGTTAAAGCTGGAAAGGAGAAAAAAGTATGATGATAAATGCTCGGTGGTGGTACATTATACACTGCTTTGGTTTGTTCGTGAATTACAGCCTGGGTATACAACAGGCGAAGGGAATATGTGGATAAAAGCTTGCCTATACAAAAAGTACAACAGACTACACTGCTTGTTTCTTTATCTCTCCACAGAGTTTACAAGCAGAAATCGCATTCCCAGTAATAAAAAGGTCTTAAACTTATTGAAAAGGAGAAAGATCCTTCATTAAATTTTGGTTTAAAGGGGGGATGTTCTGAAAACAATAAATAAATGCACTCCAAGGTTTCAAGTGTATGACTGTAAGATTATGGAATATGATGAGAATTTTTTCACAAATGTGTGGGAATAACTTCTTTCAAATTTTGGTTACATCAGTGACAAATATTTTATACAAATAAACAGTTCACCATCAACTGTCTTGTTTCAAATAAAACGTTGTAGCTTAAACATATCTTCGTTTACTGCAAGACTAAGACGAAGATAAAAACATTAAGGGATTGTTGTTGGAAATTAATCAATTCTTCTTTAATAAAGTTTTCTAAAATTGGATAAATGAAAATTGGATGTTACAAATGTAATAAATTGAATTTGCATGCGAGATTTTGTAATTGAGACCGAACCTGTGGTAATGTAATTTGTTTTTCGAAAACATAATTATGATGGTACCCTATTTGTTAAAGCTTGTCTACATAGCGTAGTTTCAATTTTGGCTATTAGTGCTTTTTACTTGGTATGCATTTCCAGAACTATACTCACCCACTAAGAAGGGGATGCTTAGATGTGCCGCTCAAAAAAATCAGCGAACGATATTTTGATTTTTTACATGCGATTTAATATTATGCATTATAGTGAGGAGCTGTCAGTAGGTGATGTTCACGTTGCTATGGATTTAAATGGTTCATCTGCATTTCTGCAAAGATGCGTAAATGATTGTCCATTTCTTCAAAAAATGTATTGTTGCCATTTTTAGATTTCACTAAGGTCAATAAGTGATTCGGAATGAAAATTGTTGCAATTACGTAATTCCATCAGCTTCGCAACGTTCACTCTTTCCAAACCGTTCTATAATACAACATTGTATTTTGTATTGCCGAAATAGTGATTATCCAGTTTACTGACGTTTCAAGCACCAATCTTCAATCAGGTCAGAGCCAGGCCACTGTGGGAAAGTGATGTATGTGTGCATCCCAACTTACCCCAGAGCACGGTGGATGCATGAACTGCATAATCACAAGTACAGCGATAAAGCTGAACGTTTTTATCTTCATGTTCCCGCCGTGCAAAGGGATAGTTGGGATGCACGCATACATCATTTTTCCACCGGAGGCCTGGGACTGAATTAGGTATTTCCTGATTATGTATGCAGTGGTGAAGTAAATCCGGAAAACATCACCTACGCCCGAATTCAGTAATAGTTATCGTGTTCATCGTCAACATGTTGGGCTTATGTTTGAAATAAATTTATGCACTACAACTTCGCTGATTACGGTTGAAAATATGAGAGAATCATGTGAAACTGTTACAGCTGCAAACGAATAGCTGTTGAAAACTTAAGACTGTAAAAATTTTTAACCAATGAATTTAACGAGTAATAAAGATCATAATTTTAAACGTTTCTTTATTTAGCGTAATTCTGGGTAATAGATTATCATACACATGTGTAAGAACAAAGTATTTATTTTACTTTATTTTCGTAATACACATAACATTATTTGCTTACGTGGTTTAAATGTTAGACTAACTAGTTGGTATCAACAGGTTAAATTTTCGAAAATAAAATTTTAAAGATTAGTTCAAGAATTTTGTGCTCATGTTAATAAAAATTCTTATAATAGGGTACATGAATTTATTGTTTATGCTAACAATCTTCGTGACATCAAGTTTCATTTATTTGTATTTGTATTTAAAAAACACAATATTGCTAGTGTAATACTTTGCTACCCGTTAATTATTATGTTACTAATACACTTTTTTGTCGTATGTTTCGTTTTCCAACACATTTGGAACGACAAAGTCGGCGTAATAAATCTTTCTGAGTTCTCAAATAAATTCTTAATTGTATGAGTGACTTTATTACCATTCCCAGGTATTTTTAATATCATAAAACATATTATATGCTTATACACATTTAGAATTGCAATAAATACAAATAAATAGTCATTGATACAGCAATGTGAAATGTACACGTATAAATTTGGAATAGTTGGATTGGCTATGTGATTCACTTTTGTTTTCATCAATTGCAAAAATTTGTTCACACTAGGAACCTGTCAGTATCGTTTTTAGAAAGTTACGTAATGTTACAAGAGATTTTTTCAAGCAATAATATTTACACCGTCCAATGCAATTCAAAAGTGTAAATGTTTCCTTCTTTGATTCTTTCAAACATGCGCGGGCGCAGACCTCACCTTTATATTTTTATGTATCGTCACATCCATAAATGTTATCAAAACACTGAAAGACCAACATATATCCCATCATGGACATATGCCAGTAGTTTTTCTAATTTGGGAGCACATTGATGATAATTGAAGTTAAAAAAATTATTTTCCAAAAACATTTTTTATGGAACTGAAGTCCCCCTACAAAAATATTCACTACCTCGTAAGTATTTGAAAAAGGGGTAGTTTCAAGAGCGTCTAATAATAATTAAAAATAATGTTTTTTATTTATCAGTTTTAACTGCAGACTGCTCGTCAGTGACCACGCAAGCAAATTCCGCCCTAACACAAATGTTAAATAAAAATTCTTATAATTCTAAATTCTGTTTTTTGTTATGATTATTTAAAGTATAATATATCATAGTGTGTGGTTTCGAGTAATTTCCAATATTAAAATAATTATTTCTACAACTTAGCTTATGTGGCGTTTCCATACTTCCACAGGGTGTAAGTTTTCAACTGGGAGAGTGTTAAGAGAATAAACCAATTACACACGAAAATGAACTTCTTGCATCTAAACTGAATTTTTTAACTGCAAGCATGCTACGCATTGTGCACTTGGAATTACTTTCCTCCGTTTATCGCAGCTTACCACAGTGTTCTTGACGACGTAACCAATTCTAAAGAGTGCTCCGAAATCCAACCAACTCGCTGCGCATTTGTGTGCTATTTCAATGAGTAGTCTATTGTTGCAACCCACTATTTTACTTAAATACCTTGGCTTTATTTAAGTTTACTTTAATGAAAGAAATTTGTGGTGAGTTTGATTGACTAAAGAGCCGCATTGGCTTTTCTTGCAGTCCCATGTACGCCAAGTGCCATTTTTCTTGTCCAAATATAAAATACTGCAGTTGGCGGTTTATTCAGCTCATTTTGGAAATATGTACTAATTGAATTCGTTTCTGTAGTTTACTACTACAAATTAAATTAATCGCTTTGTTACTTTAACATTTTATCTGTAAAATCGACGCCTCCAAGGTTTATATTTTACTCAATGATGATTGGTGGCTTCAAATTTTTGCACCGCAATACTCGTAAATTATTAGAAATCGAATAATCAGGATGAAACTGAGCAACCATATCCTCATACCCAACCGCTTCTTAGAAAACTAGTCACCATAAAAACGTAATTATTCATGTTGTAAACACATTTAGTTTGGATGTTGGATTTTCATGGTTCTCCAAAGTGCACCATTATATGATAGCATTTGAACCAAGATGTCGGCTAAAACCAACGATACCAGAAAATTCAGTGTTGTTAAATAAGAATATTTTAATCAAAATCAATAACCTGTTACCTGACCAATTGACCAGCCAAAATTATATCTTTAGTACGCTACCGAAAGTCAGAAAGATAGTCAAAAATCCATTTTTTGCAATTATATACATGGAATTTTGGGAACTCCTTATTTTGATGGATAGAGTATGAGTTAGTCTTTGAATGATGAACTTATTTGGCAATTATTTCTTTAATGTCAAAAATCTACAACGATACGACTACATATTTCACAATTTCTGAGTTGTGAATATATAGGATCACAGTGGAAAGCTCCTTCATCATCATGCAATTTAATTTTGTTCGAGTTGAGTTTGCTAAAGCAATAGCGCAATGACCGATGTGTTATCTAGCGTAATACGTTTCTGAAACTAGGTTAATTCATGGTCATAATGATGGTTTGAGTGCCAAACTAAATATGAAATATACACTTCCTCTCTGTCCTTTCAACGATCAGCTTCTCACACTTATTAGCATAACTCGTACTCCGATTTCTACCATCTCGTATTTATATGTATGACAACCCAGCCCTCAAGGATTATTACAGACTCCTGAAGACCCTTAGCTATAGCCTTGTCACAATTTTTCTAAACATGCATTTGATTAGATAACCTTGGCAAGTATAATATGAATCTGATGCATCACTCCAAAGAATACTAAATACGGGTAAATTGGCATTTATGCGCAACAGTTCAATGGAAAATCTACTACTTCCAACTGTTTACGTACTACACTAAAAGGTTTCAGCTAAGCATTTCTGCAGTCACTTTCCAGTCTGTTTGAATAGGGCTAACGGTGTATACAGCACTTCCTTATTTTACCTCAAATAATGGACACGAAATAATTAAGCTTAAAAACTATGCTCGTGTACTTGCAAAAATTTTGCAATTTGTTTTATTAAATACAAAAGGTCGTATTTCGAATTTTTTTGCCGTAATCGCTTAGCGTAAATTTAAATTGTGTTACCCAAACGTGCGCTTGATTATGCAATGATAATAATAAGGACGTACGCAGATGGCGTACTGCATGTAAAAACATTTTAACAGCGAAACAAGACTTTTCCAAATAAAGCAAAGTACTTCCACATTCACACATTCGATAATTCACAGAGTTGCGGGATGCCAGAAAAGAAGAATTTCGTTACGTTATGAAATAAACGTCAATGATTGTTACATGTATAACTCGTGATTTGTGTTAGAATAAGATACCACAATTCAGTCCTTGTTTGGTACTAAATTCAAACAGGCATTATCGTTCTCATTTTTTAATAGTATTGGTATAGTCGTACTACTATTTCAAATGTTTGGCGTTTTACAACATCGCTCAGAAGATCATTTTGAGAATAACAAAGATCCTTAACTATACGAACAAGATGAATTGCAAGTGTTCAATGTAAGAACAGTTTCAAATAGTAGCTAGGAAGGCTAATATTCCATACCAACCTAAATATTATTGTCAAATTTTATTGACAAATTTAGCATAAATTGTTAGAAATATTACAGTTTAAAGAATGCCGTTATGTGGTTAGCGGTTTTAGAATTTAAGAAACAAAACAACAGTGGTACATTGCAAAGTTGTTCCCGTGAATAATAATACACCCTGTAATGGCTGTAATCTAATTACATGATTTAAATAATCATGTTAAAAATCTGATGTGAAGTTAAATTAAGGTAGCATGGGATAGCAATATGGGACTTGCCATGTAGGATATTTTTATCTATAATTTAGATTGGATTCGAAACATCACTCTGAAAATAGTATAAACCCAACTCATAGGCAGTTTTGCAAAATTAAATGAGCAACTTAAGTTAATCTGTTACAGTTAGAATAAAATAAAACTATGAAAAACATTCTATTTGGTCGATAGGACAAAACTAAATAGGACATGTTGACGTCGCATGTCCTTTGAGCATGCACATTTTTCTGTATAGCAGATTAATTTTCATTAATCAGGTTATAAATAACTGTACCCGGCCCCAATTAATATTCTTTGAACATAGAACTTCCTCATTTAACTCAAAAAGAAGAACTGCGTATTTACTGGAATTCCCCTTTTAGTTTTGAAAGACGCAGAATGCAACAAGCTTCCTAAAAATATCGAACACTTTGCTCAAACGTTTACTTCAAGTAAATAAACGAAGGCTTTCCTCAAAACTACATATGCCTGCAACAAAAAATTCTTACCTATCGAAATTAACAAATGATTTTGATTTTCTGAGAATTTTCAAACAAGCAAACTTAAAAATATAAAAATAGGCTACAGGGTGTAATGATCAAGGTATTTTGGGCTCCATGACGATAATGTTAACGATGCAGCTGTTACAAATTTATTTGCATTGACTTGTGCACTTAGTGCTTTATTCATTTAGGATTACTCATCAAGTTACTCAAATAATAAAGTATAATGATAGAAGTTATTGACATACACTCGATGTGCCCAAGTGAAGATGAAAAAAGAGTAGATTTTGTTTCTGTCTCTACTTTTGGACAAATCTTCCTCTCTGTCTTTTTTTATCTGCATATATATTCTTAAGCATGACCTTTTATCAGCCATAGTTTCAACGTAGGATTTTTGTAAATAAGTTCACTATAAATGCAAACTGTGAAATGTAGCAAATTTTTGAAAACGTAAACAGTTTAGTCATTGGTATTGAGGACAACTTATTGAAATTAAGAGGTTCCCAATACCAGACTAATATACAGCCCGGAATATTTGGAAGCTGTTCAAAATTTTCGTATTATGCGGAACTTGATACAAATCTGGAGGAAAATGAGGAATGTTGGAATGATGACAAATTGTTATTAAATTATATCAATATTAATAAAATTTCAAGAAACTTACTAGTATTAACAAAATTCCAAACCGCACAGTATACATTTTTGTATAACCTTTTGTGAGAAACATAATGGTGATTCTGTGGAGATACAGTGCTATTAGCTCAGACAAAAAACTGTGTAAGCGGATGGTCCCGTAACAGATTACTACATTTTCTTTAATGAACTATATAGTTATCTAAATGTGAAAGATTTTCAACTACTTAAACATGAACAGGAACTGTTACCATTTTTGAGATGTATATGATGATTATGTTGAATTGTAATGTAATAATTTCTACTACCCTGTAGATTATTACTAGCTGTGTTATAAACCTGTAGATAAACTAAAAAGAATGGTGAAAGATCCACATGTTGTCATAAAAACGCTTAAGACAATATCGTTAGTAAAATCAATGCTAACTTGTTTCTACGTTTCAATACGCAGTTTTAAGGTTATAATCACCATTTTTACATGTATGAGAAATCTACATAACTAATGAACAGTGTAAAAAATGTTGTAGCTACCCGGGCGAATTCCGATGAAGTTGACATTCCGATATTCATATTTTTAAAACACTTCTGACATTAATTGTAGTGCAAAGAAATGTGTACATTTCATCGGACTGTATAAACCAGGAAATCAAACGCTGCCGGACTTAAAGAACAAAGCAAAATTATAGATAAATGTTTTTTCAAATATCTTTCTGGTTATAATCAGAAAATGTACTCCTTTTATCAAATTTTCAAGCACCTGACTGGCATGTCTCATATTGGCAGCTAAAATGCAGGCAATTTTGAAACATATTACAAAGCAAAGCCTCTTCTTTCCAATTTTGCTTAGAAAAACGTAGACTGTAGCGCTGTTTTGACCTTTGCAGCAAAATAGACTTGGAAAAGACCGGTGCAAAATTGTAGCACAAATGCTCATTACGTTCTATTTCAGCTCATAATCTCGGCAGATTTTTTGCAGAGCCTGGAAAATAAAATGTTCATCCATTAGTTTCATTGAATGCAGAACAATCATCTTACCATAACATTAAGAACGACCACCTAAAAAGTACATTGCGATCTAAAACCATTTGTAGTAACGTGTGACGGATTTCGTTCATTTATTTAATGACTTAGAAAACGCTTTTAAAGCTATCATATATAAGGAATTGTATAATGCAAGTTGTTTCGTTACATCACGACCACACATGCCGAAGTATATTAAAAAATTACTGAAAAGACTTCGCAATGTTTTCCTTATTAGATGATGTTACAGTTAAATTGAGCATCTGTACAGAAAATTTGCGTGTATTTAAAACTGAAGTTCACCTCGAAAACATTTAGCATATCCAGCTTTATCAGTTAATATAAAGACGTCTAATATGTAAATGGCTGGATAACGTATTTTGAAATGAATTGTGTAGATCTGTAAACATACCAATGAAAACCTATTGTAATACAATTTTTAGCAGGTCTAGGTTTTGCAGACAAATATTTGTGATGTTAATGTTATGATATGTCAACGCACATATGCATGTGCAGATGCATGTGTGTCAAGCTAGTGCTGGCACATCTTATTGTGAATGTATGAAGTGATGTCGATGTTTGATATGAAATAAATATGTGCTTCACTGCTCTAATTAACTTAGAAATCACTACACGTTATCAGCACCAGCTCTGATCAAAGACTAGTGATAATTGAGAATTGTAAAAATTCCGCACAAATGGCAACGACCGCTGGTGCTACGAGTACCACGACCACGAACATAACGTTAAAGAAATATGATACAGGAAGTATCACCAAACTAACTGGTGATAACTACCGCGTATGGAAAATGAGAATGTTGAGTCTAATTCATTCCCACAAATCACTTAACGTGGTAAACGGGACCGAGAAATAACCAACTGCAACTTGTGAACAACAGGAAATCTGTGACCAGAAATCCAGCGAGGCACTCACAGAAATGCTGATGAGCATGACTGATGAGCAGGTAGTTGTGAAAGCTGTCAGGAAGTCTGGACAAAACTAGCCACTATGTATGAAAGTACAAGTGGGGAAAACAGACAGATAATATGGTAGCAGTTTTACTCTGTATATCTTCAGTAAAGGCGATGTGTCTGATCCAATCACTCCCAGCTCAACCAAGGAGCCTGAAGGTTACGGTTGACGAAGATGCATTAGCTGCCAGAGTCGTCTTCAGTAATGATGGATGACCGCTTCAGCTAATTCAGGGAAGCCTGCCGTTCAGTGAAACTCAAAAGCCAAACGTCAGAACTACTCCTCTTCAGACTAAAAATCTGGGAGTTGGAATATGGTGAAGCGAGCCTAACATTAACGGGTTACTCGCAAACCCAAGCGTTTAAGTCCGGTCCTCCAAAAAAAAAGACCAAAGAAGAACTGGCAAAATTTAAGAAGAACACTAAGTGTCACAAGTGTGGCATGAAGGGACATTGGAAATCAGAATGCCAGAAGTTCGAAATCAAAACCAGATGATGAGCCAACCATCACCCGGGCATTTTTCGTTGGAGAAATCAATGACGTGTGGCACAACGACACCACCATTGTGGAAAAAGTAAGTGGTTCGTGAATTACGAGGTTGTTCCAGACCCCGCAGCAAGTTCAGATTGCTGATGGAACCTATGCCAACGTACTTGGCTCCGGGACTGTAAAAGTAGAAGCACTTATCTCAAACTAATGGTATGATATTGAACAATTAAATGTTCAATACATCCCAGGTAGTGCAAACCTGTTCTCAGAGAATATCATGCTGTAGAAAGGTTTAGATGTGATCAAGAATTCAGAGATCTGCATCCCTTCTAATCAACTTGTTGCTGCAGTGACCATAGCAACAGATAACGAAAAAGCTGACTCGAATGAAGAAAAGGGCACGTATTATTATGAATCGGAAGATGTTAAGTCCAAGCTGAATGACTTACATACCATGGCCAATTCATATTGGATTATTTCATGGATTTGACGAAGAAGAGTTGCAGTACATAATGTCTCGGCATGGTGACGATAATAGCGAGCGTCAAAAACAAAAGAATTGCATTTTTCAAGACGTTTACTAGATTCCATGGTGCGAGATAAGCAAAGATCTTCAAAAGGCAATGCCCAAGCAGTTTGTGAGTAAACACAAGGCTAGCATGAAGTGCCTTCATAACATGTGGAATACCAAACACAGTTTCCTGCTCACAGATTGCTACTGCAAGCATGTTCTTGCTCTTTAATTACGCTGACGTGAACCTGCTCCAATTCCAACATTGCAATTAAATTCATCACTAAATCAAATATACAATAACAAAGTCATTTTACATTTATAAATGTCTGTGTATTAAATTTTTATTAACTTTCGCATAAAAACTTAATTGTGTCGTGTAAAATAGTCAGACGGAACCCTGTTATAATAATCGTAAAAGTTTATTCATTCACAGTATTTTTATGCCTAACATAAACTTGTACATGAAATGATATTATGTGACCCCGCTCCATGGGCCTATGGCCTGATAAGCCGTAAATAAATATCTTATCTTATCTAATTTGTGCTAAAAATCTTAGTGACAAAAAATTTCTTATAATTTTTTATTTTAAAAACGCTGTTGTTAGTGTAATACGTTGTTGCCCATTATTTTTAAGTACTAATACATCTTTATGTCGAATGTTTCGTTTTCCAATATACTTAATTTGAAATTTAAATTGCATGAGCCACTTCAGAACCATTCTTAAGTATTTTTAATAGCATTAAATATGTGATACGTTTGCTGACCATCTTGAATTGCAATATTTAACCAGAAAATTTTGTAGTAGCGTGAAATGTACTCGTAAATGTTGAAAAAGTTGAATTTAAATCCGTGATTCATATCCATTTTTATTTATTGTAACGATATGTTTGCACTTGCAAACTGCCAGTACACTTTTAACCAGGTTGCATGCACCAGGCATCATGTTACTCTTTGTATACAGAATTCTAATCATTATTACTGCTTGGTAACTACCCACTGTTACTTCGTCAACCCAACCCTTGTAATAGGAGTGCAAATTCCTGTGATTTCTTGGTTTAATATCTAAAAACTGTATGCAGCATTGGCCGTACCTCTGCATTTTAATAGATCAACATGTAATTTACCCCTGCCATCCGATTTCTTTGTTCATAAGAGTAATGATAAGTTTATATTACTCAATGAAAGCACGCAAACACGATGCTTTCCTTACTTGGATGAAGTATGCAACAGAGGTAGATATCATAACTCCCTGCTTCCGCAAATCAAATGCTTGAAGGAATCGTTGCTACGGTCTCGTCCATTGCCGATTTGTACATTCGATTGCACTCACTTTGTGTCTTCCAAGCCTGTGATTTATCAATTTTTGCCTACAAAGTTTGATATCTTCAGCTTCTCTATCAGCTTCTCATGGATATTTGGAGATTCAACTTGGATGCTGATGAATTCTGCAGTAATACTCCATGCTTCCATGCTTAACGTCCACAACAGACGATTTTGTGCATCACGTAATTTCTGCCTCCTGGGCCGTAAGTGTAATCAGTCTTGTTTACCGACATACGCTTTTTTGCAACTTGTCTGATGTGATGAATATTTAGTGGCCTTCCGAGATAAAACTTTAAATTTATCCTGTCCATCGCATCTGATTTACCTACCTGCCTACTAATGTTGACACATCTTCTAAACTGACGTTTCTTATTGGATAATCTTTGCCAGGTTTCGATTTTTTTCTGTACAAAAACTCACAGCATTTGATGTCTCAGTCATCATTTCCCAATAAGAAACGTCAGTTTAGAAGATGTGTCAACATTAGTAGGCAGGTAGGTAAATCAGATGCGATGGACAGGATAAAATTTAAAGTTTTATCTCGGAAAGGCCACTAAATATCATCACATCAGACAAGTTGCAAAAAAGCGTATGTCGGTAAACAAGACTGATTACACTTACGGCCAAGAGGCAGAAATTACGTGATGCACAAAATCGTCTGTTGTGGAATTTAAGCATGGAAAGCACGGAGTATTACTGCAGAATTTATGCGAAAAGAGCATCAGCATCCAAGTTGAATCTCCAAATATCCATGAGAAGCTGATAGAGAAGCTGAAGATATCAAACTTTGTAGGCAAAAAATTGATAAATCACAATGTTGGAAGACACAAAGTGAGTGCAATTCGAATGTACAAATCGGCAATGGACGAGACCGTAGCAACGATTCCTTCAAGCATTTGATTGCGGAAGCAGGGAGGTATGATATCTACCTCTGCGGCATACTTTATCCAAGTAAGGAAAGCATCGTGTTTGCATGATTTCATTGAGTGATATCAACTTATCATTACTCTTATGAACAAAGAAATCGGATGGCAGGGGTAAATTACATGTTGATCTATTAAAATGCAGAGGTACGGCCAATGCTTCGTACAGTTTTTAGATATTAAACCAAGAAATCACAGGAATTTGCACTCCTATTACAAGGGTTGGGTTGACGAAGTAACAGTGGGTAGTCCCAAGCAGTAATAATGATTAGGATTCTGTATACAAAGAGTAACATGATGCCTGGTGCATGCAACCTGGTTAAAAGTGTACTGGCAGTTTGCAAGTGCAAACATATCGTTACAATAAATAAACATGGATATGAATCACGGATTTAAATCCAACTATTTCAACATTTACGAGTACATTTCACGCTACTACAATATTTTCTGGTTATATATTGCAATTCAAGATCGGTCAGCAAACGTATCACATATTTAATGCTATTAAAATTACTTAAGAATGGTTCTGAAGTCGCTCATGCAATTTTAATTTCAAATAAGTATATTGGAAAACGAAATATTCGACATAAGATACTAAAGAAGTATTAGTACTTAAAAATAATGGGCAACAACGTATTACACTAACAACGCGTTTTTAAAAAAAATATTAAGAAATTTTTTGTCACTAAGATTTTAGCACAAATTAGATAAGATAAGATAAGATATTTATTTACGGCTTATCAGGCCATTGGCCCCGGGAGCGCGAGCCACATAATATCATTTCATGTACAAGTTTTATGTTAGGCATAAAAATACTGTGAAATGAATAACATTTTACGATTATTATAACAGGGTTTCGTCTGACTATTTTACACGACACAATTAAGTTTTTATGCGAAGGGTAATAAAACTTAATACACAAACATTTATAAATGTAAATGACTTTGTTATTGTATATTTGATTTAGTGATGAATTTAACTGCAATGTTGGATTGGATTCAGGTTCGCGTCGGCGTAATTAAAGAGCAAGAACATGCTTGCAGTAGCAATCTGTGAGCAGGAAACTGTGTTTGGTATTCCACATGTTCTGAAAGCACTCATGCTAGCCTTGTATTTACTCACAAACTGCTGGGCATTGCCTTTGAAGATCTTTGCTGATCTCGCACCATGGAATCTAGTAAACGTCTTGAAAAATGCAATTCTTTTGTTTTTGACGCTCGCTATTATCGTCACCATGCCGAGACATTATGTACTGCAACTCTTCATCGTCAAATCCATATGAATTGGCCATGTATGTATCAGCTTGGACTTAACATCTTCCGATCATAATAATACGTGCCCTTTTCTTCCGTGAGTCAGCTTTTTCGTTAATCTGTTGCGATGGCCACTGCAGCAACAAGTTGATTAGAAGGGATGCAGATCTCTGAATTCTTGATCACATTAAACCTTTCTAAAGCATGATATTGTCTGAGAACAGGTTTGCACTACCTGGGATGTATTGAACATTTAATTGTTCAATATCATACCATTAGTTTGAGATAAGTGCTTCTACTTTTACAGTCCCGGAGCCAAGTTACGTTGGCATAGGTTCCATCAGCAATCTGAACTTGCTGCGGGGTCTGGTACAACCTCGTAATTCACGAACCACTTACTTTTCCACAATTGTGGTGTCGTCTGTGCACACGTCATTGATTTCTCCAACGAAAGATGCCGGTTGATGGTTTGGCTCATCATCTGGTTTTGATTCGACATCTGGCATTCTGATTTCCAATGTCCCTTCATGCCACACTTGTGACACTTAGTGTTCTTCTTAAATTTTGCCAGTTCTTCTTTGGTCTTTTTTTTTGGAGGACCGGACTTAAACGCTTGGTTTGCGAGTCACCCGTTAAGGTTAGGCTCGCTTCACCTTATTCCA
>LJIJ01003026.1:0-21845 GCA_001718145.1 Orchesella cincta | reverse complement strand
GCCAGCCAGGAAGCAAGGCTCTCAAAACTCGACGAAAAAGACTCAATTTCAACAGTGGAAACGGAGATGAATCAGATGTTCCGTCATTCGCAGCCTCATCTGCTATCCAAACTACGCGCGTCATTGCCGCCTCAATTAGCTGACTGTTAATTAACATTATCAGTGTTTGATCATTGCGATAATAATAAAACAAATAATAATTTACTTCCAACATTGTGATTCATATGTAAGTTTACGAAATGGTAACTTAATTGAGTGTGATTTAATACTTTCCTAGACATGTCAAAAGGTTTTAAAATGTATTGCAAACTTGTATCTGTGCTTTCCTCTACTTCTCAATAAAATATTCGTCCTTTTTATAATGTGATACAAATTGGTTTCCGTAGAAATTCATTATTAAAACAGTTATTTAAAAGTTAATTATCAAAATAAAGTTTACAATATTTCACTTAGAACTTGTCTTGTAAAGTCCTTGAATCCAAATTAGAAAGTTTAGAAATAGCAAGCCTTATTAGGTCATGCTGAACGCCACACGTTGACCATGTGAAAGTTAGTGTATGTGCATAATATTGAGTGAGTTAGTGAAAAGTGCCCACGATCAGCAACCGGGTAGCTCTCCCAGCCGGTTAATTAAAAATCTGTAAAAGAACCGGATGTCTCGGAATGACCAATTAACCCCATTTTTGAATTAAATACATTTTCCAATCCTCATCCCACGTCTTAGTATCAAGACTCACGATGTGTTCGGTTCAGGCTTATCTTGCACCCAATCTTAGTATCAGACCCACACAGTTCCGGTCCAGATATTTTTCACTAAAATCTCTACTCATCATTAGATACCCCATGATATTATTATGAACCACAAGGTTCCAGTTTCTACTTACCATCATCATCAAGCACTCAAGCGAGGTATATACCACCTCCTACTCATGATACCTACTCATGAAATTTCTAAAAAATTCACGAGTAATCATAAATTTAACAAAACAAGGGTAATTTGAGACAGCTACCCGATTGATGCGCACACCTCAACTATTCCAAAATGAACTAATGAAAACTATAGCGTGTATGGGTATTTGTATTACATTATAGCAGTCATTGATCACTCAGGCATATCACTAAAAAATTTTGCATGCTCAAGTACCTACTCATAAAACTTTAGAAAAAATGATACATACTCCATGACTTCATGAAAAATTATTAAATTTCTGAAACTCAACGCTTATCACCCAAATTTTTACATGCTCAAGTACTACTTACCAATAAAAACCAATGTTTCTGAACCCCACTCATGCTTATCCACAAATTTTTGTATGCTCAAGTACCTACAAAAATATAAATCTCTGAAACTCATGCTTATCACCCAAATTTTTACATGCTCAAGTACCTACTTACCAATGAAAACCATTGTTTCTGAACGCCCACTCATGCTTATCACAAAATTTTGTATGCTCAAGTACCTACTGAAAAATATAAATTTCTGAAACTCACGCTTATCACTCAAATGTTTACATGCTCAAGTACCTACTAAAAATATAAATTTCTAAAACTCATGAACTCTTTCAAGTACCTACTCATCATTCAAGTACCTACTCCTAAAAAATGATTTCTACCACAAAATATTATAAATTTCTGGAAAACAATGTAATTAGACGTTCGTACATTGTTAATTTTTCGTGAACTGTTGAAAACTATAGATATATGGGTAAATGTAAGCAGCTAGCTGAAATGTGAGCATTGCTCGCATAACAGGTATACATTTCACAGAAATGTATGGCTGTTTCTGGCTGTTTACATTGTGGTTTGCATACATGACCGCACGGTCATCACACAGCGGTATGTAGTATGGAGTGAAATAGATACTACGAGGCATTCATTGTTTTACCTCGTGAGCTTACACTGTTAGTTTTTCGAAAATGGCAGCTTGCCCCATTTGTTATAATTTTACTGCTCTACATATTTACAATCTATACCAGCAACATAAAAGAAAAGCATTACTGCTCATTATGTCACAATAAATATCACATTCATCCACAAGACATTGTTGGATGCAAAAGAGCAAAACCAAACAAAACCACGTGTCCAAAATGTAAAAATGGTTTTGGGATACAATTCAATTGATGAAGCATATTGAAACTAATCATCGTAAGTTATCAACATTTTTTAAATTACTTTTTTACATGTAGTAAACTAATTGCATTATTAGTTAAAGAGTTGGCGGAAGGTGTCGGCAAGAGAACCAATGACTCACCAGACACCCCAAACAAAAGAAACCAATCGATAACACTCCAAGAAGATAATATGGAGTATGAGCTTTGGGAGTAAGTAACTTTTACTTATTGAAATTACTCGTCCTAACCCAAAATAACATTAACATTTGATTACAGACCAATCCGACAAAAAAGACGACTCGAAATGTTTAATCAACCAAAACATCAGCGATGCATTAACCATGGAGATATCCCTCGTCTCAAAATTGCTACAATTTTACCAAAAACACTGAAAGTCCTATCTCATCCATACATAGGAGAGCAGCTGGTTATAACAAATAAGAATGATATATACATCCAATCAAGAAAGGAGCTTTTGCGAGAAATTCTCACAGCGATACCACACAAAAAAAGGAGACTAAACTGCCCAGGTTTCCAAGTTTGTTTTAGAGATAATCTCGTTGCTAGTAGATTTCGAACAGGGATGGTATAATTTACAGTGGATCCTTGGGCACCCTATGGTCCAGCATACTATAATAGAGTGCGCAACTCTCCTCTCATTAAAATTTGTAATCATGAAAAATGTCAAGTGGATGCAGAGTATCTCTATGTTTTAGTAAAAATATTGAATAATGATGGAATCATTGGAACTCATCCAAATCCAAACCGAAAATTCCCTTGGGCCACCAAACGTCCATCAAGTTTGTTAGGGAAGGAGGTAATTGATAAATAAAATATTGGGACACGACAAGATCAAACATCATCAATCCATCAGAGAGGGGTGCGGGGTTTATTAATGACTTTTTACATTCCTCATCCCGAGTTGCATTATTAAGAGATAATTATGAGCAGTCATGGACTAATATAACAAATGAAATTTCTCGTTATGGTTGGGGTGCTACGCTTCTTGGAAAATCAAACGAGGTGTATATTGATAAATTTTAGAAGGGCTTGAAGACAAAAGAAGTGGGTTAAGGGCTTTAACTTGGTCACCATTGAAGGATTTTCTGGTTGAGGAAGCAAATAGGAATACATGTGACTTTACTCCTTTGAATATTGTTGAATCATGGAGTCTTTCGCATTTATTAAAATACATTACCAAGCATTTTTTGCCTTTGGTAAAAGTGGAAATGATTGCGTGCCTCCACATTTCAACAAGGGTGAATTTATTAGAATCTCCTGTTCTGATAACATTGCTGATATAACAAAGTTTTATGAGTCATGGCATAATCTCGTAAGCCAAGACGGAGAATCAATTGGGGATATTGTAAACCCAAAGAAATGTGGTATAACTGTATCATATGAAATGATTAAAGCCCAAGAACATTAAAATGTTGGAGACATATTGAGTATAGACCAGATGATTCTGTAGTGTTTGTTATATTATCCAATACGGATGGGGATAATATTGGTTTCACACCAAAAATTATTACTCGCATCATTAAGCAGCTTTGGCGCACAATGGTACAGACCTCCAAGGATATTGAACGACTTTTGAAAGAGTTATCATATTCGAGAGAGTATGTTCGCTTTCTCATAGGAGAAGTGGATGAACCAGTTAGAAGCGAGCATTTACTGCCAGATGACTATATTTTGGTTGGGGACACTCACTTTAGACCATTTTTGACAAACAGATCACCAATTTGGTCGGAACCAGATGAAAAAGTTATTGTGGACTATGAGTTTAATGAGTCCGAACCAATTTTACATCTTCACTTTAAAAATGAAGAGAAACGGTTTAAAATAAAGTTGTCAGAGAGCCTGAACCTATTGGAACAGTTATTACGGTTTGAGAACCAATTTGATAATCATGATTATGGGGGCGAAACATTGAAAATATGTGAGGAGCTTGAGCGTTTTGCAAAATATTCATTGTATGAACATGTTGAACTTGGTGGAATTGAATAATATGAGGGGTTTGGAATTATATGAACATGTTAAACTTGGTGGACTTGAATAATAAAAGGGGTTGGAATTATATAATATGTATTGTCTTGAATAAATTTTTACTTAGTCTTTGAAAATGTATTGCCCCATTTGTTTCTCTTACTTTGCCTATAACGCCAGAGTCCATGAAAATTCATCTCGAAAAACACTCATGTAATAATTGTCTAGTTAGGTACCATGCCCAACCAAATAGTCCACTATTTTGCATGATTGCTCGTCAAATTCCATGTGCATGTATTGAGTGTGGCGCAATTTTTCACAATATTCCTCAACTAATGAGTCACTTTTCTACTCATACTGGTAAGTATGGCTATTAGAATTTGAGCGGATAAAACTTAATGTTTTTATAGTTTTACAAGCCCCAATAATGTACCACATTGATGGGGGTATCTACGAAAGGATGGACTTTGACTAGTTGAGCAAGGTTCTGTAACATTCAAGTTTTAGTTTGCAAGCAGATACGATACAAAAATGAGTGACTCTCCAAAGAAAATTGTGGATGTATCGGGTGAGGACTATGACCAAGAGTGGCCGAGTATAGAGGTAGGTGTAATGCTTGCTCGAAAAAAGTATCAGATTGTGAACCCGTATTATTTTTATAGACAAAAATGGGTAACTCACAGTCCAAGACCGTAGCATTCAAGAAAGAAGTTGAAGAAAAATCTTATGATGGCGATATTGATGAACCATATTCACAACGCGTTCTCGACCAAATCCGGTTTCGAAATCGAATCCAATCGAGTGCAGAGTATCTAGATCCTGTATTGTTAAAGAAATTGTGAGTTGTACAAGAAAAACGATTTTATATGGGTTTGAAGCTAAATCCAAAAATATTGACTAGATTTGGGTTTGAGGCTGAATGGAAACCACTTCCCTAATTCTAGTTGGAAAGTATCTCTTGGGGTGCTTACTGAGGAAGACGTGCCGTTCTAATTCACAACAAAAGTTAAAAACCATGTTTCAATTTACAACAAAAGTTGACTCAGTTTACAATAAAAGTTGAAAACCATATTTCAATTTACAACAAAAGATAATCAATTTACAACAAAAGATGATCAATTTACAACAAAAGTTAAATGTCATGTTTACGGCAAAAAGTATTAATAAAAAAAACCAAATGATTCTTTTGCTCAAGGAAATTGTCAAATAATACCAAAATCGTTCTCTCATACCAAGCATGTACTCATCTCACACCAACCACATACACATCTCAAATCAAATGTACCATGTACACCTCTTATACTAGGTATATTCATCCATATCAAAATGTACACCTCTCATACTAGGCATATTCATCTCATATCAAATGTACCATGTACATTTTCACACAAAGACACGCGCAATCTTACGCATAATGCATTTTCGCCTATATGCACGCATAAAGCATTTTCCCTATTATGCCCCTACAGAAGTATGCACCTAATTTATATGCCACATGTGCATTTTACACGATTTATGCGATATTCCAAAACATTTTGCTCACATTGTTTTCATAACATTTTGTAAAAAATGAGGACTCTCCTTTTATTTTGTGCTTTGAGCACCGTTTTGACATGTGAGTTAGATTTAAATTGTATGAATTGTAGTTTTGGAGGATGTTTTTTTCTGGAATTTGGTGATGGAAGTACAATTTGCTTGAAAAAAGCTGAGAATTTAGGAGGACTCGCATTGTTTCTCTCACCATTTAATAGTGAAATGTGTTCTTGGTAAGTTGTCTTTTTAAAAATTAACATTATATTGGGCATTATTTGAAAATTTTATATTAAATCCTATTTTTATTTAGGATTGATGGTGTGGCTCCTCCTCCACCAACCACCGAATCTCCATTATACACGTCTCCTTCATCATCCAAGTTTCGAGCTCTTCCACCAGTCAAAGAAATCACTAGATTTGTTGGGAATAGGTCTCCACCACCACCACTAGCTAGATTTTTAGGAAACAAGTCTCCTCCACCACAAAAGAAATCATTGGAAATAAGCTTACGCTCCTCCACCACCACCTCCGCCAGCCAAAGAATCATTTGGAAATAAGCTTTCTCTCCCTCCACCACAACCTCCTCCAACCAGAATTTGTTTGGAAAATATCTCTCCTCCAACCAAATTTGTAGGAAATAAACGCTCCCTCAAGTCAAAGACATCATTAGATTGTTGGAAACAACTCGCCACCAGACCACCGCCCAGCCAAAGAAATCATTGGAAATAAGCTTTTCTCTCCTCCACCACAACCTCCTCCAACCAGATTTGTTGGAAACAAGTCTCCTCCATCACCTTCTCAGGAAAATACCCAAACACATGGTAATTTTTTCATTTTAATACCCTTTCAAATATCTCATTTTTTGGGGATTAAATGAATTATATTTTTTAGGTTTGGCCATGGTTCTCGTTCCAATCGTTCTCATTTCCTTCATCATATGGATGTCTGGTTTTTAGGAGAAGGAAGCACGTTCCTCTTATCAGGATGATATGATCACCTCCCTTAGCACAAACATTAGTCAAGAAATAAAAATATTCCTAACAACTGTTGCCTTGATTCATTTACATTTCATAAAAACACTGCTCAATCAATTTTAGGAATAAAGTAGGCAAGGTTTTAAGAGAAAGCCTCCTCCCTAGTCAATAAAAACTACATTATTCGTCTCATTTAGTATGAAAGATTTCATAAAACCATTGCTCATCCAATGCTTTTGGGTAGCAAAGCAGACATTTCATGAGGAGCAAGGTTTTGTAGAACGATACCTCCTCATAGAAGGAAAGATCACGTCCCTAGATAGATATTTGGGTACTACAGTTGAAAACTGCAACCTCAACCATGTGAAGCGGAGTGCAAAATACAAGGAGTGAGGAGAAAGTCTTAGCTGTACAAACCAATGTACATTCTTCGTCTCATTAAAATACATTCCATGATTTTTAGCAAAAGTTTGCTCTACAGTGTTGAGGATAAAAGTGTGAGACAAACTTGGTTCTTAGGAGAAGCCTCCTCATTGTGTAGTACAGACCCAATCAAAAATACATATTCTACTTTCGCTGCGATACTTGGGGTACTGTAAGATAAATGAATATTTAACAAAAACTCTACCTCATCATATAAAAAATTATAGATAGCAAACATGCATTGAGGATCATGGGTTCTTCTCATCATGATGATCTAGCATAAACCAATATTCATTAGAGCTCCAAATACACCGAATGTTCTCAAAACTCACCCTCCGTCATTATTGAGATGAGATTTCGTAAAACTCTACTCAACCCCCATATGAATAAAGTGTATAGCAAAGGAAGAACATTAAATTTAGGAGTGTAAAAGTCGGTGGTTATTGGAAAAATTGAAAGAAAGATAGCACATTTTTATTGTGTACCTCCGACAAATGCAATGCTTGTTTTCCATAGCTAACGTTGTATCTTTGAGAAAAATTTTTGCCTGATGAAAGTATTTTTTCTGTACCTTCTCTTCTCACCACTCTCTGTGTGAAGTTGTTTTTAGCTAACATTCTTTTAATAGTGTCTATGAAAATCAAAGAGGGTTCAAAATCGTGTAGTTGAGCTCAATCTTATTTCTTTTGTATATAGTCTATTCTCGTCATCGCTTCGAAAAGGTTATGCTTCTGTTACAATATTGCTGAGTGAGGAAAAGTACCAGAAATAGATACCCTTGAAAAACGCATTCCGTATAAGGATGAAATTAAGTCATATATAAAAACTACTCTCTACCCAAACCTTTAAACAGGAATGTGTAGAGTAAATGCTACTAGATATGTATGTCAAAATTACTGAAAAGTGTGCGAACTGCTTACCATTGCTGGTATGATTATCAGTAGCCATCTAGAAATAACCAAATGTATGCATCTTTTGTACATTACATTATCGAAAACTATCTTTTTGTTTAAACAACGACGAGAATATGAATTGATCTTTTGACAAGAGGAGACAATTTTATATGTACATCTTATGGGTGGAGTAGTATGACAAAAAAGCCAACACTAGGGACGGGCGAATATTTGCGAAGGTCCGGATAGGATTTTAACATCCCTAGCTGCTGCAAATGAAATGATCACCCAGTTTGTTGATGAGCAGCGAGCAGCAGGAAATGTGATTGTTATTTCTGATGATGAATAAATTTTGAGGCTTTTTGGTTGAATAAATACTCTTGATCAAATATGAACATTATTTTCATACGTCTCAGTATTTTATTTATCATGTCTTACACAAGCTCATACCCAATTTATCATATCTTGTACAAGTTCATAACCCAATTTATCTTGAGCATTTCACATATCTCACCCTAATTTTATCTTGTAATAAGCATTTCACTTGTCATATTCACACAAGACCACCATGTATAGCCCTATTTGTCATATCTCACCCATAAGTGTACATATAAAATTGTCTCCTCTTGTCAAAAGATCATTATATCTCGTGTTGTTTAAACAAAAAGATAGTTTTCGATAATGTATGTACAAAAGATGCATACATTTTGGGTTATTTCTAGATGGTGACTTGATAATCATACCAGCAATGGTAAGCAGTTCGCACCACTTCTCAGTAATTTTGACATACATATCTAGTAGCATTTACTCGTACACATCTTGTTCTAAAGGGTTTTGGTAGAGAGTAGTTTTATATATATGACTTAATTTCATCCTTATACGAATGCGTTTTCAAGGGGTATCTATTCTGGATACTTTTCCTCACTCAGCCAATATTGTAACAGAATGCATAACCTTCGAAGACGATGAGAGAATAGACTATATACAAAAGAAATAAGATTGAGCTCAACTACACGATTTTGAACCCTCTTTGATTTTCATAGACACTATTAAAAGAAATGTTAGCTAAAACAACTCACACAAGAGGGTGGTGAGAAGGTACAGAAAAAATACATTTCATCAGGCATAAAATTTTTCTCAAAGATACAACGTTAGCTATGAGAAAACAAGCATTGCATTTGTCGGAGGTACACAATAAAATGTGCTATCTTTCTTTCAATTTTCCAATAACCACCGACTTTTACCTCTAAATTTAATGTTCTCCTTTGCTATACACTTTATTCATATGGTTGAGTAGAGTTTTTACGAAATCTCATGCTCAATAATGACGAGGGTGAGTTTTGAGAACATTCGGTGTATTTTGGAGCTCTAATGAATATTGGTTTATAGCTAGATCATCATTGATGAGAAGAACCCCATGATCCTCAATGCATGTTTGCTATCCATAATTTTTTATATGATGAGGTAGAGTTTTTGGTTAAATATTCATTTATCTCACAGTACCCCAAGTATCGCAGCGAAAGTAGAATATGTATTTTTGATTGGTTGTACTACACAACGAGGAGGCTTCTCCTAAAAACCAAGTTTGTCTCACACTTTCATCCTCACACTGTAGAGCAAACCTTTTGCTAAAAATCATGGAAATGTATTTTAATGAGACGAAGAATGTACATTGGTTTGTACAGCTAAGACTTTCTCCTCACTCTTTGTATTTGCTCCACTATCACATGGTTGAGCTGCAGTTTGCATCAATCTCGTAGTACCCCAAATATCTATCTAGGGGAGGTATCGTTCTACAAACCTTGCTCCTCATGAATGTCTGCTTCTGCTACCCCAAAAGCATTGGATGAGCAATGGTTTTATGAAATCTCATACTAAATGAGACGAATAATGTAGTTTTTATTGACTAGGGAGGAGGCTTTCTCTTAAAACCTTGCTACTTTTATCCCTAAAATTGATTGAGCAGTGTTTTTATGAAATGTAAATGAATCAAGGCAACAGTTGTTAGGAATATTTTTATTTTCTTGACTAATGGTTTGTGCTAAGGGAGGTGATCATATTCATCCTCGATAAGAGGAACGTGCTTCCTTCTCCTAAAAAACCAGACCATCCATATGATGAAGGAAATGAGAACGATTGGAACGAGAACCCATGGCCAAACCTAAACAATATAATTCATTTAATTCACAAAAAATGAGATATTTGAAAGGGTATTAAAATGAAAAATTACCAGTGTTTGGGTATTTTCCTGAGAAGGTGATGGAGGAGACTTGTTTCCAACAAATCTGGTTGATTGTGGTGGAGGAGAGACTTATTTCCAATGATTTCTTTGGCTGGGGTGGTGGTGGCGAGTTGTTTCCAACAAATCTAATGATGTCTTTGACTTGAGGAGCGTTATTTCCTACAAATTTGGTTGGAGGAGAGATATTTCCAACAAATCTGGTTGGAGGAGGTTGTGGTGGAGGAGAGAAAAGCTTATTTCCAATGATTTCTTTGGGTGGTGGAGGAGCGTACAGCTTATTTCCAATGATTTCTTTGTCTTGTTGTTGGTGGAGGAGACTTGTTTCCTAAAAATCTAGCTAGCGGAAGTGGTGGAGGAGAGTTGTTTCCAACAAATCTAGTGATTTCTTGCTTATTCCCAACAAATCTAGTGATTTCTTTGACTGGTGGAAGAGCTCGAAACTTGGATGATGAAGGAGACGTGTATAATGGAGATTCGGTGGTTGGTGGAGGAGGAGCCATATCATCAAACCTAAATAAAAATAGGATTTAATATAAAATTTTCAAATAATGCCCAATATAATGTTAATTTTTAAAAAGACAACTTACCAAGAACACATTTCACTATTAAATGGTGAGAGAAACAATGCGAGTCCTCCTAAATTCTCAGCTTTTTTCAAGCAAATTGTACTTCCATCACCAAATTCCAGAAAAAAACATCCTCCAAAACTACAATTCATACAATTTAAATCTAACTCACATGTCAAAACGGTGCTCAAAGCACAAAATAAAAGGAGAGTCTTCATTTTTACAAAATTTAAAAATGTGAGCAAAATGTTTTGGAATATCGCATAAATCGTAAAATGCACATGTGGCATATAAATTAGGTGCATACTTCTGTAGGGGCATAATAGGGAAAAATGCTTTATGCGTGCATAATAGGGAAAATGCATTATGCGTAAGATGTGCGTACCTTTGTGTGAAAATGTACATGGTACATTTGATATGAGATGAATATGCCTAGTATGAGAGGTGTACATTTGATATGGGATGAATATACCTAGTATAAGAGGTGTACATGCATTTTTGAGATGTGTATGTGGTTGGTGTGAGATGAGTACATGCTTGGTATGAGAGAACGATTTTGGTATTATTTGACAATTTCCTTGAGCAAAAGAATCATTTGGTTTTTTTTATTAATACTTTTTGCCGTAAACATGACATTTAACTTTTGTAAATTGATCATCTTTTGTTGTAAATTGATTATCTTTTGTTGTAAATTGAAATATTGTTTTCAACTTTTATTGTAAACTGAGTCAACTTTTGTTGTAAATTGAAACATGATTTTTAACTTTTGTTGTGAATTAGAACGGTGCGTTTTCAATTCTCTCGTCTTCCTCGGTAAGAACCCCAAGAGATACTTTCCAACTAGAATTAGGGAAGTGGTTTCCATTCAGCCTCAAACCCAAATCTAGTCAATATTTTTGGATTTAGCTTCAAAACCCATATAAAATCGTTTTCTTGTACAACTCACAATTTCTTTAACAATACAGGATCTAGATACTCTGCACTCGATTGGATTCGATTTCGAAACCGGATTTGGTCGAGAACGCGTTGTGAATATGGTTCATCAATATCGCCATCATAAGATTTTTCTTCAACTTCTTTCTTGAATGCTACGGTCTTGGACTGTGAGTTACCCATTTTTGTCTATAAAAATAATACGGGTTCACAATCTGATACTTTTTTCGAGCAAGCATTACCTACCTCTATACTCGGCCACTCTTGGTCATAGTCCTCACCCGATACATCCACAATTTTCTTTGGAGAGTCACTCATTTTTGTATCGTATCTGCTTGCAAACTAAAACTTGAATGTTACAGAACCTTGCTCAACTAGTCAAAGTCCATCCTTTCGTAGATACCCCCATCAATGTGGTACATTATTGGGGCTTGTAAAACTATAAAAACATTAAGTTTTATCCGCTCAAATTCTAATAGCCATACTTACCAGTATGAGTAGAAAAGTGACTCATTAGTTGAGGAATATTGTGAAAAATTGCGCCACACTCAATACATGCACATGGAATTTGACGAGCAATCATGCAAAATAGTGGACTATTTGGTTGGGCATGGTACCTAACTAGACAATTATTACATGAGTGTTTTTCGAGATGAATTTTCATGGACTCTGCGTTATAGGCAAAGTAAGAGAAACAAATGGGGCAATACATTTTCAAAGACTAAGTAAAAATTTATTCAAGACAATACATATTATATAATTCCAACCCTTTTATTATTCAAGTCCACCAAGTTTAACATGTTCATATAATTCCAAACCCCTCATATTATTCAATTCCACCAAGTTCAACATGTTCATACAATGAATATTTTGCAAAACGCTCAAGCTCCTCACATATTTTCAATGTTTCGCCCCCATAATCATGATTATCAAATTGGTTCTCAAACCGTAATAACTGTTCCAATAGGTTCAGGCTCTCTGACAACTTTATTTTAAACCGTTTCTCTTCATTTTTAAAGTGAAGATGTAAAATTGGTTCGGACTCATTAAACTCATAGTCCACAATAACTTTTTCATCTGGTTCCGACCAAATTGGTGATCTGTTTGTCAAAAATGGTCTAAAGTGAGTGTCCCCAACCAAAATATAGTCATCTGGCAGTAAATGCTCGCTTCTAACTGGTTCATCCACTTCTCCTATGAGAAAGCGAACATACTCTCTCGAATATGATAACTCTTTCAAAAGTCGTTCAATATCCTTGGAGGTCTGTACCATTGTGCGCCAAAGCTGCTTAATGATGCGAGTAATAATTTTTGGTGTGAAACCAATATTATCCCCATCCGTATTGGATAATATAACAAACACTACAGAATCATCTGGTCTATACTCAATATGTCTCCAACATTTTAATGTTCTTGGGGCTTTAATCATTTCATATGATACAGTTATACCACATTTCTTTGGGTTTACAATATCCCCAATTGATTCTCCGTCTTGGCTTACGAGATTATGCCATGACTCATAAAACTTTGTTATATCAGCAATGTTATCAGAACAGGAGATTCTAATAAATTCACCCTTGTTGAAATGTGGAGGCACGCAATCATTTCCACTTTTACCAAAGGCAAAAAATGCTGTTGGTAATGTATTTTTTAATAAATGCGAAAGACTCCATGATTCAACAATATTCAAAGGAGTAAAGTCACATGTATTCCTATTTGCTTCCTCAACCAGAAAATCCTTCAATGGTGACCAAGTTAAAGCCCTTAACCCACTTCTTTTGTCTTCAAGCCCTTCTAAAATTTTATCAATATACACCTCGTTTGATTTTCCAAGAAGCGTAGCACCCCAACCATAACGAGAAATTTCATTTGTTATATTAGTCCATGACTGCTCATAATTATCTCTTAATAATGCAACTCGGGATGAGGAATGTAAAAAGTCATTAATAAACCCCGCACCCCTCTCTGATGGATTGATGATGTTTGATCTTGTCGTGTCCAATATCCTTTTATTTTATCAATTACCTCCTTCCCCAACAAGCTTGATGGACGTTTTGTGGCCCAAGGGAATTTTCTGTTTGGATTTGGATGAGTTCCAATGATTCCATCATTATTCAATATTTTTACTAAAACATAGAGATACTCTGCATCCACTTGACATTTTTCATGATTACAAATTTTAATGAGAGGAGAGTTGCGCACTCTATTATAGTATGCTGGACCATAGGGTGCCCAAGGATCCACTGTAATTATACCATCCCCTGTTCGAAATCTACTAGCAACGAGATTATCTCTAAAACAAACTTGGAAACCTGGGCAGTTTAGTCTCCTTTTTTGGTGTGGTATCGCTGTGAGAATTTCTCGCAAAAGCTCCTTTCTTGATTGGATGTATATATCATTCTTATTTGTTATAACCAGCTGCTCTCCTATGTATGGATGAGATAGGACTTTCAGTGTTTTTGGTAAAATTGTAGCAATTTTGAGACGAGGGATATCTCCATGGTTAATGCATCGCTGATGTTTTGGTTGATTAAACATTTCGAGTCGTCTTTTTTGTCGGATTGGTCTGTAATCAAATGTTAATGTTATTTTGGGTTAGGACGAGTAATTTCAATAAGTAAAAGTTACTTACTCCAAAGCTCATACTCCATATTATCTTCTTGGAGTGTTATCGATTGGTTTCTTTTGTTTGGGGTGTCTGGTGAGTCATTGGTTCTCTTGCCGACACCTTCCGCAACTCTTTAACTAATAATACAATTAGTTTACTACATGTAAAAAAGTAATTTAAAAAATGTTGATAACTTACGATGATTGTTTCAATATGCTTCATCAATTGAATTGTATCCCCAAAACCATTTTTACATTTTGGACACGTGGTTTTGTTTGGTTTTGCTCTTTTGCATCCAACAATGTCTTGTGGATGAATGTGATATTTATTGTGACATAATGAGCAGTAATGCTTTTCTTTTATGTGCTGGTATAGATTGTAAATATGTAGAGCAGTAAAATTATAACAAATGGGGCAAGCTGCCATTTTCGAAAACTCAACAGTGTAAGCTCACGAGGTAAAAACAATGAATGCCTCGTAGTATCTATTTCACTCCATACTACATACCGCTGTGTGATGACCGTGCGGTCATGTATGCAACCACAATGTAAACAGCCAGAAACAGCCACACATTTCTGTGAAATGTATACCTGTTATGCGAGCAATGCTCACATTTCAGCTAGCTGCTTACATTTACCCCATAAAACTATAGTTTTCAACAGTTCACGAAAAATTAACAATGTACGAACGTCTAATTACATTGTTTTCCAGAAATTTATAATATTTTGTTGGTAGAAATCATTTTTTAGGAGTAGGTACTTGAATGATGAGTAGGTACTTGAAAACTGAAATTTTGGATGATAAGCATGAGTTTTAGAAATTTATATTTTTAGTAGGTAGGTGAGCATGTAAACATTTGAGTGATAAGCGTGAGTTTCAGAAATTTATATTTTTCAGTAGGTACTTGAGCATACAAAAATTTTGTGGATAAGCATGAGTGGGGTTCAGAAATTTATATTTTTGTAGGTACTTGAGCATACAAAAATTTTGTGGATAAGCATGAGTGGGGTTCAGAAACATTGGTTTTCATTGGTAAGTAGGTACTTGAGCATGTAAAAATTTTGGTGATAAGCGTGAGTTTCAGAAATTTATAATATTTTCATGAAGTTTCATGAGTATGTATCATTTTCGGAAGTTTCATGAGTAGGTATCATTTTTTCTAAAGTTTTATGAGTAGGTACTTGAGCATGCAAAATTTTTAGTGATATGCCTGAGTGATCAATGACTGCTATAATGTAATACAAATACCCATACACGTATAGTTTTCATTAGTTCATTTGGAATAGTTGAGGTGTGCGCATCAATCGGGTAGCTGTCTCAAATTGCCCTTGTTTTTGTAAATTTATGATACTCGTGAATTTTTAGAAATTTCATGAGTAGGTATCATGAGTGGGAGGTAGGTATATAAAAAGTTGATTATCATAATGAGCAGAAAACTGGAATTTTAGTTAAAAGTGGAGTTTTGCTTGGGTGAGTATATGAAAAAGTGGTTTATACCTCGCTTGAGTGCTTGATGATGATGATGGTAAGTAGAAACCGGAACCTTGTGGTTCATAATAATATCATAGGTATCTAATGATGAGTAGAGATTTTAGTGAAAAATATCTGGACCGGAACTGTGTGAGTCTGATACTAAGACATTGGGGTGAGATAAGCCTGAACCGGAACAATGTGAGTCTGATACTAAGGCATTGGATGAGATGATGATGATGGTAATGGTAAAATTTTAATCTCAAAAATGGGGTTATTGGCTCATTTCCGGACATCCGGGTTTTTAATTACCAGGGGAGGAGCTACTTTTTTTTGTTTGAGTGCTAGGCTTAGTCTCTCTACTACTCCTAAGCAAGTTTTCTTTGACTTCATACTTTGGTGCTGCAAACTGCGATAAGTTGATAAAAAAATGTTCACAAACAATGGATTGGATGTTGTTTCTCGGCATTTTAACACTGCTGTGTTAACTCCAAGTAAGTTAGGATGTTATCGTTACAAACTACCTACAGTTGTTTAATTATTTCGTTTAACTTGTGTCTTTACGTTCTTAGCGGAGTGGAAGTTTCTACATTCGAAAACTGCTAGAAAATATTACAGAGATTCAGCGGTCAACGTTTCAAATTTGAAAATAAATATTATGTTAGATTACTCTGAAGCTTTTACTTACCCAACGAAAGACACTGCAAGTTTACGATACATGCCACTATAACTGGACCGATGAAGAGGAAGTTCACAAAGGTCATAAGTGAAACCTATTCGTCTCACCCTCTTTCCGGCATAAAGTTAACCACCGTTATGTTTCAGATTTTAACTACACTCAAACCTACACTAACTTTGCTAGGAAAATAGCTGTGAACTACACAGTTGCCTGCGTTTTGCGACTGGAGTCAGACTTTTTACTTAGTTTCACAATTGAATCGTGTAAGAACATAAACGGCCGTGAATATATTCTGCAATTTGAAATAGATCTGGACCCTTTAACTGCTGAAAATAGGAATAGTTACATGTTTTATGAGAATGTTGTTCGAAAGAAATTAGAAGCCGCAAACAATATCCGACGCCGGGATTTTGAAGCTTTTACCCAGCACATTGGTTTATTTCCACTAACAGTAACGGCCGCCATAAGTGAAATATGAAGTGACAGCATTTGCAACAATGAGGTTCTCCATATAAATGAGTTCATTGAGGGAATTATCAATTGGGGAAGGTTTATGGACATCCCTATTATTTTTCGATATGGTATATTTACAATCAACGGTCTCAATTTTCAAAACTTGGTTTACATTATTGAGACAAAGTGTCAGTGACCCTAATACTTCAGACTATCTACCTGTGTTTGTGCTTACGCACTACCCGGAGGGTTTAATGGTTGGTTCGTCAACCTTGCGTGGATCCGAAGCCGTAAGCCAATTGATGCTAATACTTCCACAGTAGATCCACAGGTGCGGTATTGGATACTACTAAGCCCCTGCTGCCGGCGGAAAAATATCAGTGATGGCTACTACATACTGATGCAGTTTTTTTGCACAGGTTTAGCCAGTGGAAATTGTTATTAAGGATAATTTCGAAGATTTTATAGCTGCCTTGAAAGACTTCTTATTTTGAATTTAATCGCTCCATCAAAGAAAATTTTGTTCAAATTATCCATGCAACCACAGCATCTGCAGTTTGGTTGGACGTAATAAAATTAAGAACAGCTTTTAAACAATAAGGAAGTTGGAAAAACATTAATAAACGGAGTTCATTTTGTTATTGGGAGTTCTCTGGAAAATCTGCAATCAGCAACCGAAAACCAAATAATGGAAATGATTCAATTCGAGGCTGCAGTATATTCTAACTTGAGTTTACACCTTCCAATCTTTCAATCTGAGTGTTGGAATAACATTATCTACTAAAAGTTGCTTTCAAATAATGCCGGATTTGCCACTAAGGGGCAATTGCCATATTTCCAGAGTCTAGAAGTTCTTTTTGGCATAATAAATTATGTAGTTTGTTCGGAAGATCAGGTGCTATTTAAAGCGCCTGTGTACCTTGAAACGGTTTCTCAGCTTTTTGATCGGCACCTATACCTCAAGCAATTGTTTCGTGCCTTCTGTCCTCATCTAGAAATATTTTCGATGATCAAATAGCATTAGTTCCGGAACAGGATGGGATATGGCAGAGTATTAAAAATACTCTCTTATTTTAAGCAATATGGTGGTTTTTACGACATTCAATACTTACTGATTCCGGGTTTTGGAGCTAATGGATGGTGGGAAATCAAAAACGACTCAAATATAACAAACACCAAAGCATACGAGGAAAAATTATCAGGTAAGTGTTTTTGGAGGCAAAACGGCTTAAATGCATAAACTATTCTTCCTCTCTTTTTACTGTTACTTCTATTTTAAGTTTACGTGGACAGGAAACGTGGCAACCACCAGTGTTACTACCACCATCTGAATGACACTCGACATTCATCGAAATGACTTTTGAATCATAATATTGCCTTTAATTTTATCTGGGGTACTCGTTATTTCTACCTTTAATAACTGCTTACGCATATTTTCGCGCTATAAAAAGACTCAGTTTTATCGACACGACGACGTCATAAATTTTTCAATGGGTGCTCCTTATCTGGCGTCGATCAGCAGCGGTGGCGTTGTTGAAGCCAGAGATTATGAAATTTAACGCTGAATTTGACTTTCAATTCTTGACCTCAACATAGGTATTGCTCATTTTTTATGTAAAAATATATTCAAAAGTCGACTTCTTGTCTTCTGATGGTCTTGATTTCTTCACATTTTAGACAGCAAGACCATATTGGGATTTGACATTTTGGTACGGTTTACAAAGGATTTGTTAAAGATAAACCGCAGCAATTAAGAAACCGAATAAGAGTTTTACCAGAGAAACCTTCAAAAGCACTCTTTGTGAAGTAAAAGTCCTCTGCTATATTCGGTACACATGAAAACATTGTTCCATTTCTTGGCGCTTACGTCAAAGAAATAAAAACTGGTAACTTCTTTTGTTTTTTTAAAAGCATACAAAGCCCAAATTTGGTTTACGTTTACATATATTTAACGTCTACTTAATTTAATCTGCAGGCACTTTACTAATTGCCACTGAATACTGCTCGAATGGCTCCATGCAGACATATTTGAGAAGTACTTTGAACAAAACCAAAAATTCCATTAAAGTCTACGACTTGCATCGTTTTGCAATAGAAATTGCTAATGGGATGGATTATATTGGCAAACGAAAGGTTGTACACGGAGATTTGTCCACCAGAAATGTTTTTCTGGATGATAATTTAACTTGCAAAATTGGGGACTTTGGCCTTTCTCGCAACTTACCAGTATGAAACATACGTAATGGAATCGCAAGAAGCGTTGCCTTGGAGGTGGATGGCCATAGAGTCGTTAACAAAACGAGAATTTACTCTTAAATCGGATGTTTGGAGCTATGGTGTGACACTTTGGGAAATCTACAGTTTGGGTACATTTCTATACTCTCACTAATTTGGCTCCGTGATTGCAAATGCAGGATTGAATTTTTTTTATTTAATAGGAAGCATACCGTATGCAGATATGAGCTTTGAGTCAACCTTTGTAAATGAACTACGAAATGGATTGCGTCTAGACGTACCCGAATTCGCTACACCTAAAATGTGATTTATACTAAAATACAATGTTATATTCAATGAAAATGTAATAAAAACGCTTTCTAGCTGCTATACGTCATATCCTTTCAGTTACGAATGGATGCAGGAATGCTGGAGATCTGATGTAAACGAGCGGCCTGAGTTTGTTCAACTAGCTGAGTTTTTTAAGCCCTTGTGCCGGCAGGAGTACGATGTCATTGTGGCTCAAAACGTTTGAATAGTCCCTGAAAAAGTTTACTTCTGACTTGCATCAGAAAAAGAGAAAATACATTATATTAGTAGTAACCATTATTAGACGTAGTTAATTGTGTGTTAATTATTCTCAATGGTATTAATTATAGTACTAGATTATAATTTGTCTTGAAATCCGCTGAAGGATTAGCATTAGCGCGAACATGTTGTTACAATGGATTTGGCATACAATTTCCCATGTTAATGGATTTAGGATGTTAATGGATTTACAATTTCCCATGTTAATGTATTTTTGTTAATGTATTTAGCAGACAATTTCTCATGTTAAATTTTTAAATACTATATCCCATCTTAAAGTTGTTTGTATGGTAAATCCAATGGTAAAACGTTTAACAAATGAGTTAGCATTTGAAAACATTTAAGACGGGATGACGCATTAGAATTTTTAACATGAGATTTAACATGAGAGATGAGCATTTTTAGCATTTTTAGACGAGATTAGCATTGGAAAAAACTTTAGTCATAGATTTGGAATTCGTTGGAAAAAAATTCTGCATTGGTGAAAATGCGGCATTCGATGTAGCATTATGGAAGATTTCCGATATTTCCGCAGGCTCCATCCCACGTTTAACTTTCGTATGCTAGAATCTGCGTTACAATCTGGATTGATAAATCCTACTTTCACTTCCGTATGCTAATCTCACGTTTCATTTCCGAACGCCCATTTTCACGATAAACGACCGCAAGCTAAATACCACGTTAAACTCCCGATTGATAAGTCCCACGTTACACTTCATTAAATTATACGTTTAATTTCCGAATGCTAAATTCTACGTTACACTTCCGCATGCTAAATCCCACGTTAAACTTCTATATTCTAAATCCCACGGTAAACTTCGGAATGCCAAATATCACGGTAAACTTTAGTATGCTTTTCGTATCCTAAATTCCAAGTGTAGGTTATGAAACATTCGTGAACAGTAAATGATGTAATAATTGAATGTGTAAAAACTTGTTAAGTTTCGACTAGAACAAATTAGTATTACTACGATTTATTGAATTTACGCTCCTCTGGGCTAAATAATGTATAAATAAAATTTACTTAATAGTAAACAGAACGTAAACGCATTTGTATGCAACGCCGTTTTTAATTATTTCAACACTCCATATTTTTGCAAGTACATCGCACTAATCACACACTGCGATGACGCATGATATACGCATTTGTATCTCTGCATTCAATGAAGTCTACAATAATACTTTTTCTACAAGAAACAATCACATTTCGTCAATTTTAAGGTATAACTGTCTCAAAATGAACAGATATACGTGCACATATCGTAGCAAATTAATAAAGTATTTTCATATTAAAACAATTTGTTTTGTAAAAAAATACAAAGCCTCATATTATCAGTGGGTGTTTGTTGGAGTTGTGATTACTAGTTTGAGTAGAGTGCTGCTCTGATGAACGGAGCAAGTGAGCAAGCTAATCACTATACTCACATATTTAGATACAGTCACCATTTCCATTTCAGAAACTCAAAAAATATCCTGCATGATGGGATTTTTAAAATCGGTAGTTCCCCTAAACTTGACATTCTCATCTCCCTCATATCTCTCATCTCAAAGGAATGTAGGAACGGGACACTTGTACATACAAAGCTTTTGGATCTGAAAAGTTTTGTGAAATATCTCAGTGGGGAAGTAGCCTTGTTCAAGTGAAAGACACGGATTTGATGAAAAACTCTTGAATAATTTCCTGTAGCCCATATCCTTCACTCACTCATAATAGAACCCACTGCAAAAACGTCAGTGTCGCTGACGCTCTTCTTGGGCTGGTTTCATGTTATATCCTCCAAGAGGTTTGGAGCTGAGATTGACCTCACTTAAGAAATACATGTTTATATTGAATGTGAACAGCCACCAAGCAATTTGCAGTATTACAGTTTCTCCATTAAATTAGCAGTGGCAAGGTCAGAAATAAAATTGATCCCAATTGGGGTAAATGAGCTCAACAGTTTTTTAGTCATACTTTATGGTGCTCAATCAATACACAAACACAAAGCACAAAACTATGGAGCGATGTAATGTGGGCCATCAAACAATTAAGCATGCCATTTTAGTACGGATCTTTGCACTAAAAAACACGCAGATGCTCGCTACGATTTTATGCTCTACATTTACAGACAAAAAGAAGCAGTATCTCATATGCTTTCCATGAGTAATTTCCAGCGCACAACTTGAGCAACA